>CAUHTR010008174.1:8008-119726 GCA_959609185.1 Schmidtea polychroa | reverse complement strand
TTTAATAAATATTAAAATATTACACAATGTTACCAAAAGATATTTTCCACATTTAAAATGTCATCGTTTTCGGTAACTTCATACCAGTCGAACGGTTCTAAAATAAAATATAATAAAAATCGAATAAAAATAATAAAAATTTACCGTTAGTCAAAAGACTTCTCAATACTCGATTATTGTTGTTTTCCATTGATTTCAAATAGATTGTGAAATAGATTTTCAAAATTTCAAAATAATTGTGACAAATTTTAGATTTGTCAATGTTTATAAAGAGAATGAATATTTTCCTGTCCCAGCCAATGAGAATATAGACACATACACATATACATTGAATATTTTACTCTCTCAACCAATCACACGCATGCATGTATGTAATGTAAATCACTCAAAATTACATGTGACTGTCTTTGTTAGTCATGCCTTTGTTAACTTGCACTGTGCATGCTTCAGGCAAAGGCAGTCTTTATGTTACAAATAATAATATTTATTCGAATAATAATAAAATTAATTAAAAATAATAATATTTTTTCACAATAATAATAATATTAATAATATAATAATAATAATAATAATAATAATAATAATATTAATAATAATAATAATAATATTAATAATAATAATATTAATAATAATAATATTAATAATAATAATAATAATAATAATAATAATAATAATAATAATCACAACAACAAGGAAAGGATACAAAATTTTATTAAACATCAAATTTTTTGTACAATAACCAAGCTAAACAATGTTGACCGCATGTTTGGGTCAAGGGATTTTGAAACATAGTTTTATTATACACAATAGGTTTCCCCATTGTTTGTAGTTTTGATATCAATAAAGCTGGGTAATAAAAACCCATAGGATCGAACACGAATATATTACCAGGTTTCACATATATAGCTATCCAATGTTCTCCACCAAGATGAGACGATTGAGTATTGACGATTATTGCTTGATTATTGCTCAAATATGGAATTTTATCAAGAGGAAAAACTCCAACAAATTCATTTCCCAATATCTGTTTTCCGATTTTATTGACCTGAACAGAACTATTTAAATAAATCCAGAGTATAAAAAACAACTTACTCCATGATAACTTTTTATGTTTCTGAATACATTTATACCAACACAGTTCTATTTGCAGTAATTTGAACTTCATTTTCAAATACTCCATATATTATAACATGTACTGGTTCAGTAATAGCTTTTGCAAACTTTATATCCAGTCGTAAATTTCCATTTTGAGGTAATTGACTTTGATTTAAATCAAAATCAGGGGCTAAAACAAATGTAAAAAATGGGTATTTGCTTTTAAAATCTTCTAGAGTTATTCCGCAATTCAAATTTTTATCTAAATAACCCAGATTTCTAACAATACTCTGCATATATGTCGCGCAGTAATTGTCATTCTCGAAATCTTGAATATATGTTTCTCTATAATCAGTATTTTTCGACAAAGTCAATGATGTAACACCAAAGTTTTTGAAAATTGAGCTGGACGCAGTATATGATCCATTATATTGTGCTTCACTTTGAAATGTTATCAGAATAAAATTAGGCATTCTTCTGTCACCAAATATTTGTTCTTTATAGAATGATGAAGCACCTTTAGCAATAGCAAATTGTACAATTTCCTTTGTTTTTAACGGATAAATTGCATGTTTTGAATTAAGACCCAATTGATGACCTGCTAATACTGAGGGGTCTACTCGTACTCTTCTCACCAATAATTTTGCATCAACTAATTGACATATTGGTGTAGTAGTTGCACTAGTAAGAGATAATGCAGAATCAGACCTTTTCAGTCTAATATGTACATTAACCCCCGGTAGTAAATATTTCGGTTGATCCATAAAATCAAGTTGTAATGATGAGCACATGGTGAAAACCTTTGAGCCTTTTACCCACTTTTTTCTTTCATCATCTGCTGCTGCATAGCCCATAGGAGTAAGACATGTATTTTTAGTATCGGAATTGTAATTTAAAATAGTTTCTATTAATGCCTTGTGAATGAATGTATTATTTCCGCCCTCAATCTTGATATTATTAAATCCCAACACTGCATCTTTAAAAAGAGTATGAAACAGGAAATTGTTCGGTATTACATCTGCATTGGCATCCAAAACTTTTCTATCTTTATCTACAACCTTAATCTGAACAGTCAATAAAGTATCGTTCAAATCTAAATATTCGGTTTGCGAACCATTAATATAAAACTCGATATCATTTCTACTATCGGTAATTGAATTCATAGGAAAAACTTCCTCAAATGCCCCAAATTCTATTACAGCCTGGGGCGACGGTCTATCAAATATACATAATTCAGATTTACCACAAATCATTTTGCAAATATAGTTCCATGTCCTTTCATTCGTTTGTTTATACGTGATATTCCATGTCTTTTACGTTTTGGAGCATGAACTGGAGCTGGAGCTGGAGGTTTTTCTTTTTGAAACATACCTGCAACCCCGGGTAAAACTTTCCCTAATTCTGCTAAAGCATTTGTTTTTAGAGATGGTAATATTTTCTGTTCATTCATAATAACATCTTTTGCAGTTTTCATACCAAAACTACCAATACGTTTAAGAATAGGCAGGGCAAATCTACCAATTGTTCTCAACCATCCTGATCCGTACTGTTTACCAATAAAATATGGTAATTCACCACCAGATTGGCTACCACTATACATACTAATAATATCAGAATTAGCCATTTATTTTACGAAAATGTAATGTCAAATGAGTTTTTGAGCCTTTTGGAAATTCGATTAATTGACCAGAATCATCTCTTATATTTATTTCTATATTGTTTATACAAGATGTTGAAACAGGTAGATACATGGGATTTTCTACATTGATTTGTACAACTTCATCTTGATCATGTTTTTCAATCCATATAGATTTCATTAAAGGAACACTAGAATCGCCAACAATAACTGGTTCCACGATATTACTGTAAATGAACATTTGCTGATGATGTTTAAGGATTTTCGGTTTGTTTGTTCCTTCACAAATTTGTTCATTTTGTGTACATACTGGTTTAATCAATCCTAATGTTTTTGTCAAATTTGAGTCAAATTTAACTTGACTAAGATTAGAATTTATACTAAATCTAAATACTTTATCTTTTTGAAGCTCAAAAACTGTTAAAATATCGCTACAATTCTCACCTAAATAAGTTTGTAATTGTTCGAGGTCTGTAATATATAAATTATCTTTAAAAGTATATGCATGCTCTGTTATTTCAATGTATGACAGCTTAAATTTGAATTCCACTAAATTATTAGATTTTGGAAGTGTAGAGAGATTTATTTTGACTGTATCATTAAATACATTACGTAAATCAGTAAATCCAAGACGTTTAGCATCAGCCACTGTAGAAAATATAATTTCGAATGGCTTATTCAAGCAATTCATGTATAAATATTGACCATCATCATAAATTATAGGTTTCCTTGATTTCGATGAACTCGTCAAGTTATAACTATCTTTATCAATAAGAACATTAATATATTCCGTTACTGCTACTTTCTTATTATATTCAATAACGGATTTGCTATAGATTGGGAATAAATTGTATACAAATGTAAAATCCAACAGAGCAACTTCCCAGTCATTATCCAAATAGATGGGGTTTTGGAGTTCGATGATGAATTTGCTTGCTTGATTGTCTGGATGAATTAATGGACAAACTATTGCTCGGCAAAATAGTATAAAAATTCATTTTACTAGGTCTTTTGCTGATATCCATGACGGGTTTTGATAACCATGCCATTTGACATAGTATTGTTTATCCTTACCGACCTTTTTAGTTTTCAATATTTTTTGAATTCTAAATACTTTTGGGGAGGAATGACTTGTAATTCCTGCTCATAAAATTTCCCCTGTACAATATTATTATCATTGTCTTTGATGACATACATTACAGGATGCTGTTTAGTATTTATTTTTGAAATTACAAAGACTTCATCACTCCAATTTGTATCAAAATTTTTAATAAATGGTGATGCACTAATTTTACTAATTCTAACATGGTCACCGACTTTATATTTAGGTTTTGCAATTTTTACAGATTTCTTAGAAGTCAATGATGTTTTTGATGTAATATCAACCGGTCTCAATCCATTCAGTCCTCGATGTGATGAATGATTATAACTTGTTATTATTTTCGGTAAAGCATTTACCCATTTTTTATTACCTTGATGCACGAACAATTTCTTTAATCGATCTCTCAATGTTCGATTAAATCTTTCAACATGGGCAGCTTTGTATTGAGAATGTACCGAATAGTGATTTATTTTCAGTTTATCGAGGATTTGCTTAACTTTACTATTGTAGAATTCTTTACCTAAAATAATAATAATAATAATAATAATAATAATAATAATAATAATAATAATAATAATAATAATAATAATAATAATAATAATAATAATAATAATAATAATAATACCTAAATCTGTTTGCAAGTTATTAGGATGTCCATCTTTAAATAAAATATTAATTGCCTTGGACATTTCTTCTGCAGATTTTGCCTTGACTGGTATTGCTCGTGCAAACCTGCTGTATACATTAATACATGTTAAAATATATTTATTCCCATTGTTAATTTTCGAATAAGGTATCATCTCCATCAAATCCATTTGCCATAAATCGTCAATACCAAATGTTTTATACGCTCTTGTTGGAAATCTTTTCCGCATTGGTTTGTTCAAACTGTACGCAAGCTGATCTGATAACCACTTCTGGGTTTCTTTTTTCGAATTCGGAACTCTTTTGTTTAATTTTGCCACTCCACCGAAACCGGCTTCGTCTTCGGGGTTCGTCCAAATCTTCTCCATTACAACAAGAAGATTTAAAATTAAATTTAATGTCGGGCAATGAAGGATTAGCACCCATTGTTTATGATTGATTTCCTACAACTCCACCTAATAATGATAATGCCAGGGGTATTAATGCGCCAATAAATCCACCTTGTTGTTTATATATAATTTTTCTCATTTGCTTACGATTTTTATTATTTACTAAAGATAACAATGGTTTCCTATGTTTGCTCAATAAATGCTTTTTTGATTTACTGATTTTAATTTTGCCTTTGACTACTTTAAGTATAATATTGAGTAAATCATCGACAACAAAATTTGGGAATGATTGCAATATATTCATTCTTTTCATACTCGGGGCCTTTAACAATGCATTAAAAAATGGAAAACTGCGATGATTTTTAACTACTTTTTTACCGGTTTTACGGGTTTTACGGGTTTTACGTTTAGGTTTAGGATTTTTCGAAATAAGATTCATTGCAGAGAAATTTTCAGTTACAAGTTTTTTAGATGGTGTATAACTAGTTGTTGGTGGAACTTTTGGAACTTTAATAGTCTTTCTAATACCTTTTCTTAATTTCCTAATATTTTTCACCCTTGCTTTTAGAAACATTATTATTCATAGAGGTTTTCAACTTTGTTTATAAACCATGGCACCTTTTAGGTTGAAAATATCTGTTTTTACACGTAAATCATCGGGACATTGTTGTGTGAAATCAAGAAATATATATCCATGAGGTATTTTTGTCGCATCTTGAAATGCACTAATAAGAAAATTACGATTATTAGGGTATGCTTGACGTGCAAGAAAATCAATCACTGTTGCATCTCTAGGATTCTTGAAAATAACTAAATATTGTACATTTAAATTACGTGTTCGATGTGCCCCACCTTGATGAAATAGATTTTGTGTTATGAAAATAACTGTTACACCGACATGTCTGCTGATCTTTGTAAATAAATTATTAAAATCTTTTTCTTTATTAGCTTCTTGATACAAATCATCGATAATAATGACATCGCCTTTCTTTAATCGGCTGGACCAGTTTTTATCGAATCCCTTTACTATTTTCATGTTTTTTAATTTACAGAAACTTGATTGAGTTAATCCATGTTCTTCATCAGCACCCCTATGCCAATAAATCCTGTTGAATTTTGATTTGAATAAATTTGATTTTAGTAATTTACAAACAAATAATGTTTTTCCACTACCACTCGGACCAACGATTTGGTATACTGCATCATTTCTTAATTCCATTTCAAAAATTTTATATATGTGTATTTGTTTATATTCGATGATTTAATGAACTCGTGCTCAATTTGTATATAAAGACTAATTTTCATAAATGATTTAATAATGTTAGCAAATATAAATTATCGAGGAAATTTTGATGTATCGAATATGAGGTTCCCACCTGGGAAACCCCAGCAAATTATCGATAGAAGCGGGAAATATCCGATAATATTTTTCAAGACTGGTAAATGCCGAATCATGGGATGTAAGAAACCTTTGGATATTAATAAATTGCAATATCGAATAAATAATATTAAAATCCAATCAATTACCGTTACTATGGATATGGGACATAGTATCAATCTATATAACATGTCGAAAAAATGTGATTGTATGTTTGAACCGGAATTGTTTCCGGCACTAAGACTAATAAAATATAACCCTATATGTGTCAACGTGTTTGCTAGTGGAAAGGTTGTCATGTTGGGGTTGAGAAATTTGGAGTATAGAGAATTTGTTGACAATGTTCGAAATGAGATAATTTCATTGGTCGATTTTTAATTGGTTAATTTCTAATTGGCTTATTGATTGATTTAAACAAACGGTTTTTTGTTTAGAATTCATTTTTTCACTATGTACAAAATACCAAGCTCTGCAACCCTCCTGAAGGATATTGACGATTCCGGTAAATTTAAAATTTTTATTTTCACATTATTTACTATTTATTATTTTAGAAAAATATATCAAAGTTATGATCAATAGGATAAAATATTATTATCCGCAAATCAATGAAATTATCAAGGATAGAGAAGCAGAAATAATTCCGGACCTCATTTTCTACACAACGCAAATTAGAATAATGGAGGTATTTCACCAGTTCTTGTGGGATCTTAAGATAAACAGAAGCATCAAACAAATGGAGCCAGAGTACCAGTGCATCATCGGATGCTCATGCTGTGCCGATCGATATCGGCGATATGTCGAATGGGAGTTAGTGAAAACTCTGCGAAGGTTTCACTACTCCCGGATTGTAGATCTTGGATATGAATAAATGTATTTTTGTATCTGTTGTGTTTTTATATTTGAAATAGTAATAAATAATAGTAATAAATAATAATATTAATAATAATAATAATAATAGAAATAATAATAGAAATAATAATAATAGTAATAATAGAAATATGAATAGTAATAATAGAAATAATAGTAAAAAACATTAATAATAATAATGAAACACATTATTAATAAATCTGTAAATAGAACATATAACAAAACATGTAATAATTAAAACATTAATAATAAAACACATAAATAATAAATCTGTAAATAGAACATATAACAAAACATGTGACAATGCAACATCAATGCATTTTGAATGCAATTTTAAACAAAGACATGCTGTAATCTGATTGGTTGATAGACATGAGTCAAAGGTATAAAAACCCTGTAACATTTCAATTTATTCATTATTCACGATGACCAAGAAAATTTCAAGCACCGAAAAACCAAAAGAAATGGTACAACCAGTTCAAATGTTCCACAACTACAAAATGTATTTTTTGAAAGAAGAAATCAATATGAAATTGGTTGCACCAGTCAAGCTAATTCCAACTAAATTCGAATTCTTATCCGGCACGCTTTCAATGATTGATGTCAAAACTATTGATGATGTTTTTAAACGGATAGATTCGAATCTATCATGTAATCAACATGCATGGTTCAACAATAGATATGCAAGATTTTATGATGCTTTTGATGAAATCAGTTTCAAAGAAAATGAAAATTGGTATATAACAATAGCAATCCAGGGATATAAAGTTGATAATAATGATGTATATTCTCCTATTTGGAAAATTATGTCTGCTAGACTTTCACAAATATTTTAATGTTATATTTAATAAATGTATTAATCAGATTTGTTTTTCTCTTTATTAATTGCAACATAAATGCAAATGACATGCAAATTTAACAAAGAAAATCTATAAACAAAATTATAATATAGTTTTAAAGTGATGAAAATGACTGCAGAAAAAGGTTAACATGATTAATTAATTACCGAATTATTTATTATTTAGAATTTTTAATCAACTTTTTGTTGGAAAAGTTAGCAGAAATATCTGGTGTGAAAATTGAGGACATATTATCTATTACAAATGCCTTAAATATCGGCTGGTTAGTTGAGAGTCAAGATACAGGATTTGATGATGAGGAAGAAACTCAAGAAACCGATACTCAAGAAATTGATGAGGAAATCTATGAACCTATAGATGAACCTATAGAGGAACCTAAAGATGAATCTAAAGATGAATCTAAAGATGAATCTAATGATAATATTACGAATGATTGTATTGATCATGTCGTTGAAAATATAATGAAATGTGGAGATGACGACTGTGAATGTGTTAATTAATAAATCTTAGTTAATTAGTGTTTGTAAATTTATTTAAAATGTTATTTAAAAATTTATTTAAAAATCAAACAAACAAATATTAATTTTTATTTAAAAATCGAGATATAACATACAAAATAGCAACACCTGTTGCAAGTTTTACATAGGTTTTAAACTTCATTTTGTGCTCGTCGATTTCTTTTGCATTTCTGGCGAGTTGATTGAATACGCCCCATCCGCCATTGGCTTCAATCCATGGTTGAAACTTTGACTTGATTATCTAGAAAATAAATATTAATAAAATATAAATTATAAAAGTATTACTTCTTGAGACCACTGATAATAGTGCTCGGAGTCCCATAGACTTCTTTGGATTATTATTTTCATATAAGCGAACCCTACTAGTATTCGGGTCCACTTCATCTGATCGTCGCATAGACAGTTAAAAATTCTATTAAAATAGAATTTTTTGGTTTCGAGACAATCAGAATTGATCACATCTTCATAATCGATGTGATTACCTTCTATAATCTTTTCGGTCCGATCGACCAGGAAACATAGGCTTTCCATAATATTCCTGTTGACGAGTTCTCTTAAAAGATTTTCCATAAATTGAGACATTTTTTCAATAATTTAAAATATGATGTTTTATTTATACTAATACCGGATGATTTTGATTGGTTGATAGACTATAAATGTAAAAGAAAGGTTTTGATTTGATACACCATGAAAACTATATTCATATTGCTAATTATTATAACGAGTGTGTGCTCACACAATACAACAATAACAGTGGAGTCTTTTAATAAATCAATATGTGTTTGTCCGAATACAGCCAAGTTGATGGATATTTTATATATTCTCGACAAACCAAAATGGTCAAAGCATCCAGGAAAAAGAATATCTCAAAGATTGGAGAATTTAGAAAACAGTTATGAACTATCATTTGAATATATACAAAATATAAAATTTGAATTGATTGATCATATTAAGGTTTTCAATAACTCTTTTGTTGAAAATAAAATGAATATGAAAATAATTGATAAGAAGCATGATTATTTGTTAAAAAAGATTGAATTATTATTAAGAGAAATTCAAACAATCAAAGGATCAATAGAATCTATGAAAATCAATTCTACGTTACCAATTTCAAACAATATTGCTGCGAATAGTACATCAATATTTAGTTTACCTTTGTTAATTTTACATTATTTTATTGTTTAAATAAATGTATGTTTTGTTGATTTGTTGATTTGTTGAGCGTGACCAGTACCCTTGTGAGCATTACCCATAGGGGGACAAAATATTTTGTCGGATAGACTAGGAGTATATAGACTCGGAGTATATAGATTAATAATAATAATAATAATAATAATAATAATAATAATAATAATAATAATAATAATAATAATAATAATAATAATAATAATAATAATAATAATAATAATAATAATAATAATAATAATAATAATAATAATAATAGTAACAAGATATATAGCTCATTCGAAAGGTCTTGGATTGAGCTTTAAAATGAGCTATCGATTATTAATTTTCGTTGGCGGGAACTTTGAAAAAAAAAATTAAAAATAATAATATTTTTAAAAATAATAATAAAAATAATAATATTTTTAAAAATAATAATATGACCTTGATGAGTCATCGCGATGACTCATATGACCTTGGCAATGACCTTGGATGAGTCATGCGACCTTGAAAATGACCTTGATGAGTCATAGGATGACTCAGATGACCTTGAAAATGACCTTGAAAAAATTTCGATGAGTCATACTATGAGTCATATGACCTTGAGAAATTTTTTTCAATGTCATATGAGTCATAGTATGAGTCATTTGGCCTTGAGAAAATTTTTTCAAGGTCATATGACTCATACTATGACTCACATGACCTTGAAAATGACCTTTGTGAGTCATAGGATGAGGCAGATGACCTTGAAAAAAAATTTTCAAGGTCATATGAGTCATATTATGACTCATTTGACCTTGAAAATGACCTTGATGAGTCATAATATGAGTCATGGTCTTTGTTTAAATGACCTTGAGAATCTTGATGAGTCATACTATGAGTCATATGACCTTGAAAAAAAATTTTTCAAGGTCATATGAGTCATAGTATGAGTCATACGACCTTGAAAATGACATTGATGAGTCATGGTCTTTGTTTAAGTGACCTTGAAAAAAATTTTTGCCCTTGATGAGTCACATTATGAGTCATACGACCTTGAAAATGACCTTGATGAGTCATAGGATGAGTCATGGTCTTTGTTTAAATGACCTTGAGAAATTTGATGAGTCATAATATGAGTCATGGTCTTTGTTTCAATGACCTTGATGAGTCATATGTCTTTGTTTAAAAAAATGTACTTTTAGACTTAGCATATTTTTGAAAAATATGGCGACCGGGGGGGGGGGTACTGTGCTAGCGGTGCCCTGTGCCAGCGGTGCCCAATCCATCTACTCTTACCCACAATGAGTTGGTGGGTTACAGGTGGTCAGACATTTCACCCTTTCGTGCTGTTTCCAGCGTAACCCAGAATACAAGCTTGATTTTGCCAATTGACACCCGATGAGCGATCACCGTTGGTACTGTGTCAACTGGGTGAGTACTCGCAAAAAGTGAGTGCACTACTGGCACTATAATTGTCAAGCACTCGTTGGGTCCACGGACTATCGGTAGAAGATTTGTGTCCGATTTTATTGTTCCCCTACTTCTATTGTTTTCCCAAAACGCCATGCACATCTCATCACTCATCTTCATCATTCAACATACAAGAATTCAACTTCAACTATCTACACTTTTATTTCTATCCATCGGTCCTGTACATGAACTGTCAAGTAGCACTGACTTTCTTGCCTCTTCTTCTAGTCTTTGTTCGGCTAGCCTCAGTCGTTTGAGTCGCTCACGACCATCTCGGCCTAGCCGTTTCCGCTTGGTCTTGGGCTTGGGTGGGTGCATTTCGGCCAGTTCTATAGCCATGGGCCGGATAGCTGCCGTGACATGCTCGTCGATGGCCTGCTGATTTAATTTTGTCTCCATGGCCCGCATCTGTAGTTTTAGAGCTCGTATTTCGGTTTAGTCTTGAGTGCTCTGGAGCTGCAGTTGTTCAATCTGCCTCAGGTACTTGTGTGCCCCCTCAGGGCGAATCCAAGTCTGCTCCATCTTCCGACAGCGTTCCTTGAACTGATTGACGCTAAGTTGCAGCCGCTCGGCCTGCTGCTGCGCCTGCTCCCTGTCCTTCCGGAGTCCTTCGAACAGTTTGTACACTGAATTAAAATATATAATTAACCGACTTTTACCGTATTTTTATCTCCTTATAATTGCCGGTCCCTATGAATCGAAACTCGGGTATCCATATCCGAGGAACTACGCCCATTTGAGTGGAATATAACACTAAAGTCCTACGGGTGAGTATAAAATTTAAGTCGACCGATTACATTACCCTGTTGAAGACCTTTGCTGTGCCAATAATGAAAGTTAACCTAAAGAGGAATTTTTACTTCCAGCAAGACAATTGCACAGTACACAAAGCACGGATTGTCCAAGATTATCTCAAATCAAGTAATATATCAACGATTACATGGCCGTCACGAAGTCCAGACTTGAACATAGTTGAGGATGTCTGGAAGATGATTTCAGATATGGTTTATGACGGACCGCAGTTCTTAAACATAGCTGTTTTAGAAAAAAAAATTACGGATGTCATATCTCTTATAAACTGTACCAGGCGACATAAAATTTTGGATTTCTATGCATCAATAAGATTGAGACTGTGTAAAGTTCTGAGTAATCACGGATATTTGTATAATTGTTAAGTATTAGTGTGTATAAATAAAGTGTGCTAAAAATTGTGTCGTATTTTAATTTTTAAAAAACCTAAGAATTCAAATATTATTTAAACAAAAAATAATATATGTCTAAGTAGTGATAATTATTAAAAGTATTACTATATTAATTACAATCATACAAAATTTATTTCATTTATTACATTATTCATGATTTTGTAACGAAATTTCTTACTGTGCTAAAAATAGTGTCGGGCAGTATACTAATTTAGTTATTTTTCTAACTTTTATTGTTCAAGGTAGCTTTTATGATGATCATTGCCATTTTTATGGAATGTTCTGGGTTTTTCTGGAATTTTTACTGTTTTTACCGTCTTTTAAGTTATTCGAGTTTGTTTTTTGTAACTCTATGTTTATTTGGTTATTTTTGAGTTAGATTTTGCATAACTTCTTGCTTTTGTATAATTTTATTTAATTTCTGTGTTTATATTTTTTGTTGTTTTCTCTTTTAATTAATATTGTTTATTTGGTGTATTTTTAATATTTAACTATACTTTTTGCTTTTTGCATGTTATGTACCTACGCATTCCAGTCACAATTATAGTTTGGGTCTAGAAGTCAGTTCTAGCCCAACAGAGTGATCAATCACAAATTACTATAAATCTGTCGTAAACGTAAACAATGCATTCTTATAAGCAAAGCAAATACCACGCGCAAACAAGCAATAAAAACACTTTTATATTTGTATGTTTATATATCTGTGTAACGGCTTTCTTATTGAATCATCTTATAAAAAATTAATTGAGGTTTTTGATGATATGTATTTTAAATGCAAATTTAAAGATAAAATGTCATTTTTTTCGCGGAACACGGGTTGAGAACCATTGATTTAACCAATGAGAGCAGAGTTACCAACACGACCATTTTCACCCGAAGACTTCGGGTTTGATATCGTAACTTCGGGTCTTCGGGTCTGTCAAAATATTTTCAAAATGTTTGCAGGTTTAGTTTTTATTTAATTCTGCAGGGATTATTAGTTATTTTTTGCTGGGATTATATTAATTGTTGATAAAGTTAGCTGGGATAATAATATGAGTTGTCAATTTTGAATTTCATTTTGCAGTTGAACGTTGCATGAAGGTGAAGTAATGTAATTATGTAATAAATAAAAAAATTAAAACATGTGAGTAATATAAATATAATCAATAATACAAGTAACACAAGAATTAATTATATTTTCAGGAGTTCCTAATTTTTTTATGTTTTCTTATTGAATAAATTTTGTTGTTATATGTTTTATTGTTATTGAATAAATATATTTTGTTTTATATTTGTTTTATATTCTTCGGATGTAAAAATAATTTCTTCGGGCCTGACTCGTTCCAGAGTTGGTAACCTTGGATGAGAGGGCTGCTTCAAGTAATGCTAACCGGGGAAGAAGTGAAGGATCAAACTCTAGATCTGATCACAACAGTCCCCACCACCTATAGAATTAATTTCGCCAGCCTAAACCTATATATATACATATAGAAAAGAATAATAAATAATTCAAATTAGTACATAAATACATTGACAAATTATTAAATTAAATAACATAAACAAACACTGAGGTTTGTTTATTCAAAAATGAAAAAAGAAAGTGAATAATTAATAGTTGTTCTGTTTTCTTAAATTAAGGAATTTAGGAACGCATAGATAATATTACATTCAATTTTTTACCATAACTTTTTTTTAATAAACTAATGATTCTGGGATTAATATATTTTTTCTTTACGAAAAGTTAAGATTTATTATAAGTGGACCATCCATACGTTAGGCGCTTTTTCGCGCCCACTTTCAGTTGGCGCCCATGGCACGTGCCATGCCTGCCGTACCCTAGGTATGCCTCTGAGTGGACGAATACCACTATTAGGTTTAAACTGCTGATGAATGCCGAAAAATACTATTGGGAGTTTGTAGCAATGGTCAGGATGATGAATGGTTTGGTCAGGATCATGAACGCTCCAAAAATGGGAAAGTGAGAACTCCTACAGTTACCACATACCGCTGCATATGGGATAGTTGCCATGTTATCTGCGATTGTTGTCTTGGTGTTTGGTTGTGTCATAGGATGGTGGCACATGGATTATACTCGTAGTTCCATTAATTTTTCCTTTGCCAGTAATTTTTATATTGTTTGCCTATAATAATTGCACCTAAGTTACCCGGTTTATTCCAGGATGAGTAACAATGATGATCAGCGTGTGCATTGTGGATTCGATACATCTTCAATGATACAACTCTGGATACATTAACAGCACGGCAAGGTAAAATGTTTGGTTACCTGCAACCCACCAGTATTGAATTAGTGAATCAGAGGTAGTTGAGAAACTCAAGCCAAGTTAAAAGCAACCAGATAAATTTTGTGAATTGCCCATTACAGGCAGTAGTCAAGAGTTTGTGTTCTTAGAGGATTGTTATTGTTGTGTTATTCTTCCTGGAGGATTTTAATAAGCATTTGAAACATTTGAGATATTTTGAAAATTGGTATCGTTGAATTCGTTGTAATCAATTGTGATAATCAATAAAGTTTTACGTTGTTGGGATTTGTCGCTGTCGTTATTAAATAACACGCTCGGAGTCAGATAAGTAATTGACAGTTAACAATCACCGACCAACTACAAAATACCCAACAGTATTCAAAAATTTGGAATCACAACAATTTGTGGAAAATGGTAGGGCTTCACTTCAACATCCAATTTAAAACTGTATCTACATCAATCTCTTTATTCTTTATATATTTATGTGTTATCAGTGTTCAAAGTTCAGCTAATCGAAATATCAATTCGCATTTCAAGTTTGCGAAATACCAAACCATTGTTTTGAACCAATATCGAGTTTAATTCATGAAAATCTTCCCTGTGCACCTATTTTACATTTATTTATGGTCGTTTGTTTGCTTTTGCGAATCTCAGTCGAGGAAATGGAACAATTGGAACAAAACTATATTACTACAGTCAAAATTAAGCATCGCTTGGAATTAAACACTTATAATATTGGGCGCGCGGCATTTAAATATTTTCATAATTTATTTGAATTATTACAGCACCCAGTGAAATAAAAGTTCAAAAATAATGAAATATTTTATTGTTATTTTTTCAATTTTTCATTTAAAAAATTACGCTTTTGTACCTAGTTTTAATTAAATTTATAAATTTTTTATGAATCGAATCAATAAATTTATTTAATATTTAAATAATACAATATATAGTCAATAAAATGTCCAAAAACCTTGTTGGTAATAGCATACTAGATCATTTCCTAACCGACGAGACTGGCAAAAATTGTGGCCCATTTACATTTTCTGAGGCTGATTTGAAGTTATTTTGCAGTCGCGATGTCAATCTCAATGACCAACCGGCCCAAGTGACAATCAGTCATCCCAAAATCCCTGGCTTGTCATGGATTATTTTTTTCTATCAAACTGGCAGTAATCAGTATCAACCAAAAATCGCCTATGATTTTCCGAGCTATCTCAGATCAGACAGCGAGGTTTGCATTCAATTTGCCGGTATGCACTGGGTAGTAAAACATAAATTCGAAGGTAGTGCTTGGTTAAGTAGTTGTTTGCCTCCAAAGGTCATGAATGAGAGATGGGTTACAATGGGTACCATCAAAAAGGTTGAGGTGAGAGTGACCATATCTAAGGTTTGGTTTAAATTTCCTATTTTCACATGTTGTTGTTTTCCAACTAAAATGAAGAAATATACTCGACAACCTGATTTTACGTGTCCAGATTACTTTTCCGACGTACAACTTGTTCCAGAAGATCCAAGCAATAGGAGACTCTTTGCTCATCGGCAAGTTTTGGCTTTAAATTCGCCTTGGTTTGCAGAAAGATTTCGAGGATCTGAAACATTAAATAATGGTGATACAGGCCACGTTATTTCCGTTCCTTTTCGATACGAGGATATGCATAATTTTCTAAGAATGATTTATCCGAATAGGTCAATTCAAGTTAATGAATTTAACGTTGAAGGTCTTATGGATGTTGCAAAAGAATATCAAGTACCAAATGTATTAAGAAAAGCCGAATTGTTTTTGTATAAAAATCTTGAAGCTGGTTCAGCTGTACTAAGCTACTATCTAGCTAGAAAATACGAATTACCTCATTTGCAAGATGCCGCACTCTTACATCTTAGCGAATTAAATTCATCTCAGTTGAAGGCCAGACTGAGCATGGATATGAAAGACAAGCCTGCAGATGCTCAAGAAGTCTTACTAAATGATCTATGCATTCGACTGGCCAATGCTCACATGTAGAGGTTGGCATTCAAACTAATTTCCATCTAAATCGAGTTTAATTAAAAATTAATTATTAATTAATTAGTAAATTTGGACTAAAATTGCAATTGTAACGTGATTATTTGATCTTGACTTTGGTAATTGTAATTTTTTAAATGTGAAAACTGACAAATGATTAAAATAAAATTTTCTAATAGGTTTGTTAATATTTTGATATATGTGAGTCGGCGCCTTGGGAAGTAGCCACAAACACTCACGTAAGACTCTTTCATGGAAATGCTTAAATATGTTGAGTTTCTTTAATCTGGCTCTTTGGTCTCTTCTGTTTAATAATAACCCAAAAAATAGAAAATTGTGTTTTCACAAAGATACAAATTCGAGTGATTTTGCCAACTCCCTTCAATATAACTTCAACAGTAAATATTCGAATAAGTATACCAAAGGTAAATTTTCATTTATGAACGGATGGTACTTTAAATCAGTGTTACTCAACCCAAAACGTATTGCTGACCAAAATCTATTTATTCTTTGTACGCGGACCAATTTTATTTTTTCGCGGCCCAAAATATAATTTTTTATTATTCTGTTCTATTGTCAAATGATATTGGTTTACAGATAGTCGACGTTTAAAATAAAGATCTAATACATAAATTCACCATTTTCAAATTGAAACTACTATAAATATAAAAAATTAGATATAATACACTGCGTTGAATTTGATGAAAATGGTCTATATTATAGACTCTATAACATAAAAACAATAATCAATAAATTATATTATAAGATACATACAAACTCACCTGTTTTTTTAAAAATTCATTCGCAGTTACACCTGCCAATATATTATAGGATTCCAGAAAGGTATAAAAAATAATGAAACATGAAGCACGGTGAACTCAATTTCTATAATAAATCAAACATGCAAACAAGAAATAAAATGCACCTCTTAAAAAGGAAACACTTATTTCCACTCAAATAATCGTTTTAAAAAATAAGTAAATAATTGTTTATTGTAAAAACATTTATTTTTTTAGAATTCTAAAAATTTACATATTCGAAGATACTATTAATAAATTATTAATAATAATACACCACTTTCACTAGAAAAGGACAGTGCTGAAAATTCGCGAACATCAAAAACACATCGAAATCTTTACTGATTCATAGTCAAGAATTTTAATAAATACAATGTCAATTGAAAAGAAATCAGTGGTGAAAATTGTAAAAGGTTCTTATAATAGTAATTGACAATTACTAATTGTATTAGTTTAGAGTTTAAGAAATGTAATTCTTTCCAGAATTTTAGATATAGATAAATTTCAAATAATTTAAACCATAGAAAATGGTGAAGATTTTTATAAATTAGGAAATCAAATGTGAATTTGAAAAAGTACTACTGGATCAATTGTACATCGATACAAGCAGTGCCGACTTTAGGTATAAGCGACTTAGGCGGCTGCCTAGAGCAGCATTATTTCAGGGGGTGGCAAAATTATGAAAAGTTTAAAATATTTTTTGTTATGAAAATTATTTGTTGTGCTTCGTGCTACCAATATCTCTTTTTATATAGAACAAAATTGTCTCAGGCGGCACTTCGATTAACCTTGTGGTAACTGATTACTCAAGCTGATTACCCGCCTAGAGCGGTTTATTTCAAAATTGTCAAAGGCCGGCACTGGATACAAGAAAACTGGGATTTTAACAATCAAGAAAAGAGATAGCAAAAGATTGATCATAAATGAAGGAAATGCAGAAAATAATTTCACAACATCATTAAAAGAAATAAGTCAATGTATGATTTTACATAATTTTAAATTTACAAAATCCATGACTTCTAGATTCCCCAAAAATCGCTTGATAACGAATAAAAAAATACCTCCATATGTTGTGAACCGTAATTGTAATCGTGTTATAGAAATCAGAAAAGATAATGTCAATGGTTCTTGCTATTTGAGTAAAAGGTCCAATTCACCATAATTAATTATTGGATCGTTCAAAAAAGATACGCGTCAAATTATTTCTCAACAACACGATTTTATCTTGATGACATTTAAAGAGAGATTTAATGTAACCAGTGAAGCAATTGAAAATTAACTATAAAAAGAAGAATACAAATGTTTTAAAAATCATTTTCGTTATATTAGAAAATTCTACCATAAATTTCTACTATTTGTTGGGTAGTCGACTAGGTCAATACACATTCATTCGCTATTAGGGGATGAAGGTAAATTCGAAATAAACAAGCGCTATTAGTCGACCGCTAGCCAAAACCCCCATGACTGCTTTCTCAACATGACACCCATGATTCACATCATGTTGGTACTGTGCCATGATGGCTGGATATAGTGAAGCAGGTGAGCCACTACTTTAGGACTACTCCTTCATCATATCTCGGCTTACCCGTCTCCTGACTGCCGAAGGAAGGACTTACGTCTTACCCCCCCCCCCTTATCAAAACATTGATCTGTGCTCTTTCATTTTCCCATCAACTACACAACCACACATAAATCTCATTTCATTCAATCATTTTATGGGAAATTAGAAACACAACCCCGCATAAGCACAAAACATCTATTAAGATATTTGATAAGTAGTCAAAGAAAACAAAACAATCGACAATTCTACAGCCCATCACGATAACACAAATAGATATGGATGATTTCGTAGATGACATTCCATTCAGTTTTCATATTTACAACTTCAGGATCCGCGTTGAGTCTTATAATGGCGACGGAGAAGCTCCAGCGAAAATCTCGTCCAGGTCAAAGAAATCTCTCGCATTTTCTTCCCAAGAAGTGCTAGACGGCGGAATAACTCGGAAGGGGAGATGAGACGGAGTTGGATTTTTCTATTGGCGCCTGCAGATTGACTTGCACAGCTTCGGCGACTAATTGTAGAATCTTCCGCTGCTTGTTCCTTTCCGCTCAGGTCGGTTACCGGCTGGTGATGCAATAGAAAAACATTGTCCTCTTCCGTGATAGGCACGGTCGCGATCCTTTTGGTGAGGGTCGCTTGCACATATAATTTGTGCAAGGCCTCAGATTTCTCTTTGATGAGTAGCCACTGGGTACGACTCACTTCAATAAGACTATCGCGACAATACTAGATCCGCGATAACTTCATCCGCATTTCTTTCATTTGTGTGGGCGTGAACCACGTTCCTTCGAGATGGTCGGCCTTCTTTTTTAGTAAACCAATTTGGGTCTGTAGAGTTTTAATGACCGAATTTTTGCCGGAGAGGTGTCGTGATTGTTGGGTTCTTTGACATTCCTGAAATGAACAAGTAATGACAATAGTCTATGCAACAAAAGTGGATGTATGACAGCGTTTAAGAATATCTGATCATTCCCCATGATTATTAACAACAGACAAAAGAAAAGGAAAAAACGAATTCCTCATGTATCTGTACCAGAGAGGCCTCGCATTGTTGACGATGTTAGCCCGTGGGCTCATTAAATATGAATCAAAACATTATTTATCCGAGTTGATACTTTAATTGAACAATTTATACAATAGCTAAATGAATTATACAAGTTAACCATGCACCGATAAATTCTACAGGCTATTTGATGCTTCGATGAATAGGGGTACGATGGAGGAGCCCGTGTCAAAAAATTAATAATTGCTTAATTTAATCCTAAATTGGGTAGACTACTAGACTATTTTGAAAACAGGTTGCCCTAGGTTGAGCGCATTTCTCAAAATAAATTTCATTGATTGCTCCATCTTCCTGTAATTTGGCCAAGGTATGCATAAACTTAGCAAGTCAAAGATTCTATCCCGGCTTCCCTCACCGCTGAGTTAACTCAATTAAAGGATGATTTACCCCAAATCTAACTGCTTCAAATGTCCCGAATTTCGATTCGCATATTATTTTAATCATTCAGTAGTTGCAACTTTCCAGCAATGAATTATTATCCATTTAAATCACTTAAAGGTTTAAAGAAAAATATAACGTAAGTGATGATTATTTAACTTATGCCTCTGGACACTCTAAAATAGGTTTTGTCGTCACTTTTAATACACAAAATAATCACATTAAATGCTGAAAAATTGAATTTATTGCCATTATGCGAACACTTGACTTGTTGTTTCGAGTCACCAGTTTTATCGAGGTGAGCGATAAAAGTGGTTTGACTATTTTCATTTCTAATGAGTTTTTTAAAATCCTTAGCCTGATTCTCTCGAGTAAGGTCTACCTCAAACGCATCAATAACCAATGATATAAATTCCCACTCGGAACAATTTGTTAGATTATTAAATCTCTCTACCTCGTCGTCAGCTCTAATCAATCGCGGCTTGTTGATTCAATGCACCCTTGTGATATCTACACCAAACACCACTGAGATACATGAATTTCATGAATTTATTTGGATTTGAAATTTATTTGGAAATTTATTTCAGCCATTTTACAAATGGCTTTCAAGTAATTTTTTTTATTTAAAGTAAATTTTAAGACTTGAATTCTGATCCATATGAGATATGAGATCATTATTCAAGTTCTTAAATATTACTTTTAATCAATAGTATAATTATAAATTATTTTTAATTAATTTTCAGGGTTTTTTTTAGGAATTTTATGACATTTATCTTGGAATTATTTCGAAAAAATGTGAGTCCGATATATTTTTAATTATAATTAATTAAATAAATAAATCAATCGTCAAAAATATGTATTTTTTTAAAACATTTTGGGAAAAATCGCTGATTAAAATAATTTTTTTTAATTTTTGTAATTTTTTTTTGAGCTCAATATGAGGCGATTCTTTCAAGAAATCATATCTGGATTGAAAAGATATTGAACCAAATTCATCTGCTCTTGATATTTTCATTAAAAGTATAATTTTAAAAATTTTTAACGATCTTTTTTTCTAAAAATTGGTCTTGTTTTTCTTTCTATTATATTAATTTTCTAAATCTTTGTATACGTTTGGTGTTATTTTCCATATTTATCTGTATTTACATGTTTTTTACTAATTGTTTTAATCCTATTTTTGATTCTATTATTTATTCTTATTATTTATTTTGCTGTTATGTCTATTTTATTTTTTAACGAATTTACTTATTTTGTTTTTAAGGTATTTTTGGTTATTTATTGGTTGCTCCTTTTCCTACTGTTATATTATTTTATGTTTAAGTCTCACTTTTTAGCCCAACATAACCCTTTAGTGCCTAACAGTACCTTAACATCTTGGCGTTAGTTTTTTCCATAATTTAGTTATTTCAGCCTAATTCGACCGGTTGTGTGTGTCGGCACTTGCAGGAAACACATTTTGTTAGTACTAGTGCGAGCAGTGGTGAACTGATATACACATCTGCTGTGACTTTTGGTTCAGCAGTTGTAGTGTTAATGATTAAATTTAAATTTTTTTAGTTAAATTCAGATTTGGGCACTAAAGGGTTAAAATCCACATAGAAAATATTTTGAAATGTGAAATTTTTATAATTTGAGATAAAAAACTTGTTAACAGTTATTACTCATTTTTCTTTGTATGCAAATTCTGCTAACAGGCTCTATAAATCTTTATCAAATGCAACGCAGTGTAATCCATTGACATATATTTAGTTACAAAATATACCAATACGTAATTAAATCAAAATTGTGTGCTCATTTTTTATAATGTATGTGGATATAATTGGATTTATTTCGTTTTTGCCCTAGTAAGTATGTGTAAATTCATCTAACAGTGTACACATTTTTTTCTTACAGCAGATTGAATCTGGAAATGGTTTAATATTGCATTTAGCATATTCAAGATGATCATCTAAATTCATTAATTTATCATTAAAATTGTAAAAATATAAAGTTAAAGAAACTTATAAAGTAAAAATCTTTAATAAATTATTATAACTATTGTAGGTATATTAAAATTGATTAGATTCTGCAGACTTTGCAATCAATTACCCCTCTGTCCCACCAATAGTTGATATTGCGGTCATCTTTCTTTATCATGGAAATTGATTAGTGTATTTCAATTAATTGATTAATTAATTTGTATTTCTTAAATAACATTACAAAGAATTTACTATCTGCTACCTGCTCATACCTGTTTTCCCGAAAAATATTGTTTTCAATTTTTATATATTTTTAATTAATTTTTGAATTTTAGTTATATTAGTTGGGCTACTATTTTTAAAGTCGGTACTGACTCTGACTCGTAGTGCTCTTTGTCTCAATTATTAAGATCAGATCCAACACAAAACTTTTTATTAAATATCAACAAGTTTCGATACAAAGTTCTCAATCACACTCCTTTCGTTCTGAATTCATCTGTGGAAATCAGAAAGCAGGTTTCAGAAACCCTAAGGGAGACCGCTTTTATCAGATTTGACAATAATTTTTCCCTTCTTTTTTTGAATAGATACGTGTCGCAGTTTCTTCTCTTTGACCAACTGGCATTTCCCCAACAATGTCGTTTCTTTCTTATATTGGTATTCCTCCTCTTAATCAGATAATTGAATTAGTCATCGACCAAAATTTGTGGAAAACAAAACAATTTAACAGGTGCTTTCTCGCTTTTTTTCTTGTTTCGCTAATTTAAATCTAATCATCTTTATTGATTTTGAAAAGAGGCCTAATATTTATTATCGTCTCGCTTAATGATTGGGTTTGCCACGTGGTTCGGGTTTTGTACATGACTCGGGCTTTCCAGATAGCTAATAAGTTATATATTTATTGTTAATTAATTTGTGTATATTAAATATCTTTTTCTGGGGACTATCCATTGGTGGTTTCATATTAGTATATATGTGTTCGTCTGAATGTTTATTAGCTACATATCAATTTCTCCCGGAATATATCATTTTGATTATTTTTTTTCATCTCTTTGTGATAATACAGCTCTAATTGTATCAAAATATCTAATGTGAATTCTTTCTTGAAATCTGGAAATACGAGAATTGGCGCTGTAGTCAACGCCATTTTCATTTCTTCGAAAGCTTTCTCACATTCCTCAGTCCAGATTATTTTTTCACTATTGCTTCCACATATGCTTTCTAGCGCTCTTGATTTTGTGCATATTCTTTAATAAATCTTCGATAATCGTTACATATACCTAAAAAGCTTCTCAAATTCTTTATACACTTAGGCCTCTGAAATGATTTAATAGCCTCAATTTTACTTTGATCTATCCGAATCCCCTGACTGTTAATAATGTGCCCTAAAAACTTTACTTCGCTCTTTAATAACTGACATTTTTCTGGGTTGATTCTCAATTTAGCTTCCCTTATTTTCTCTAGAACTTTTCCAAACACATTGTAATGTTCTTCAATTGTTCTTGTAAAAATTAAAATATCGTTTAAATACACCATAACTTCTTCTTTCCATAGATCTTTCAATATTTTTGTCATTAATTCTTGGAATGTACCCGGTGCCGCCGCAATGCCAAAAAGCATTCTATTAAAACAAAATTGCCCTTCTTTAGTAGAAAATGCTGTCTTTTCTTGCGATTCTATGTCCAAATTCACTTGATAATAAGCGTTCCCAAGGTATATAGAACTAAAGTACTTAGATCCATGTAATGTATCTAGAATTTCTTCTACATTCGGCATAGGAAAAGCTTGTCTTTCAGTAATCTTATTAAGCTGTCTAAAATCTAAACAAAGTCTGATATCTATTTTGTCTTTTTTCCACACGCATACTAACGGCGTATTCCAATAGCGTATTCAAATAGCAGCATTTATTTTCTCCTCTAAATTTATGGGTTGTCTTCTGGGTTTTATCATAATTAACCCTTCTTTTGTCATGATTTTATGTGCAATTAAATCAGTACATCCAATATCCCAGTTATTAGCCATAAAAACACTTTTATTGTTTTTAACAATCTCTAACAGTCTTTTATTTTCGTTTAATCTTAGAATTTCTATTGCTTTTTGACATCTCTCGTTATCTGTAATCTTTTCCCCAAATCTAGTTTCTATTTCACACACAAATTCATTATATCCTTCTTCATTTTGCTTGATGTAGTTTAATTCAATTTCAAACTCTTTCTGCAATTCCACTCCGCCTATTATATCTGGAACAATATTTTTAACTATTATAAATGTTATTTTTCTTTCCATATTACCAATTCTAACATCAATATATATTTTTCCGATTGTCTCTAATTTACTATCATTTGCACATCTTAACATCTCATCTGTTTTTATGATTTTCACATTCACTAATTTGTCCACAACTGCTTCTGCCATTACATTTACTCTTGCTCCTGTATCTAGTAAGCATTCCATTCTATAGCCCTGAATTTCAAGAGTTTTACTTGGTCTACCTTGCATTTTGTCATAACTCAGTATCGGTCGTTTCCGTTCATCTTTAGTGAAAATATTTTGCTCCTCTGATATTTCATTAATCCACNNATTTTATATATATATATATAGATTATTTAAAATTTTTATGACGAATATTTACATCAATATCAAAATTACCTAGTATATTGCTCCGATCATTGCCTCCCGTGCCGAAGCATGTACTTTTGGGTTCTGAATCTTCTCATATCTGTCTTCTGCATCATCTGAATACTCCAGTGGCATCGTCTCATCATTAGCTTCAATTGCTGCAATTGTTCTTCCAGGATTGTTGATCTTTTGTTGATAGCTTGTGGTTCGATGGGCATAATAATTATTGTTTCTCATGTTTGAATTAGTTTGAAACTTCCTTCTTTCCAAATTTGTATAGCAGTCAATCTCTTTTTGTCCACGTAAGTGACATCTCTGGCATTTAATCGTTGAACATTCGCGCCGTACGTGGCCTTCAACTCCGCATGCAAAACACGTCATTTTCTTTTTCATTTGGCATTCTCGACTAATATGACCAGTTTTCTTGCATGTCTAGCATTCCAATTGTCGGTTACTGACGTTTCGCTGCTTGAAATTATTATTTCCGTTTACCATTCTTCTTTGAGCAACATCTCTGTAGCTTCTGTAGTTTTGAACAACCGGTGAAGTCTTCAGAACATTAATATGGCCCATAATTTTGTTTACCTTTTCTAATTTCTTTATTTTCGCTTTTATTTCATCTAATGTTTTCAAATCTTTTATCTCGATCTCTTTTTTAACTTCTCTTACACAGTTTGTAAGCAGGCATATTTCTATTTCTTCTTCATCCCATTTGTGCGCTATTAATTTCTTTGTCATCTTTTTAATTTTCTCTATAAAAGTTTCGGCTGCATCTGATTCTTGTTCATAACTCAAAGCTTCTTTTAGATCATCCATTAATGATGTCGGTTTCGAAAATGCACATCGAAGTTTCTCTTCCATAGTTTTTCCATCGGCTGCTTCATAATCTTCCATTAGCGATCTGTCAAGTAATATTGTAGTTAATATTATTTGCACCCTAATTGTTGTTTTTGTCACGCCAAAAACCTTTGACAATCCTAGATAAAATTTTCTAGATCATCGCCTTTGTGAAATTTCTCAGGTAATAGTCTGCTTATCAATAAATCCGTGGTCGTGGTCGCCATGTTAGACGCAATTAAATTCAAATCTTCTTCAAGCATTTATTTTATATAACAACTTCAAATCTGTTTACTAGTGTATTTAAACACCGAGGCGTGATAATTATTAATATTAATGTAATTACTGGTCATACATTTAATTGATTTAATTTAATATAATTTAATATAATATGATATAATTTAATATAGAATTTAAATATAAAAATTTAACAGAAATAATTATTTCTACTAACTGATCTCACTTCTACCATTTAACCATAATAATTTTATATAGGGGTTTACTAACTCCTTACAATAATAATATTTGTGCTCTAAGATTTATTTATTTTGGAAACTAAAAATTTAAAAGATCACAGAATTGTTTAAATTGTTTAATTACAATAGCTGTTGTTTAAATTGAGCTATAATTTTAATTAGATGAGATCCTAAAATAGATAATTATTAAAATCGAAAGCTTAAATAAATTAAATGGAATCTTAAAATTATTATTCTTAATCCTAATTAAATGTTTTAATATATTTTATAGCTCACTTTTATTTATTTAAGACCACAGGTAATATTAGAGCACACTTAATAGCCACCCTTAAATTATTACATTTCGGAACAGTACAGAAATTTTCTGGTAATAATTATGTGGAATTTAATTAATGTTTCTTATTCGTACAGCATAGAGATTTCCAATGCTGCAATTATTTTTCTCATCGGGGTGCTTCAACCATTTACCTGAATGTTATTGTAAATACATTATTGTATGTTATTTTAGATTTTTAAAATGTATTTGATGTAAGCATTGCAAACATAGTTTATTAATTAAAAAAATGTTTTTTTCTCTTAATCGTGAAAAAGAAAACCTTTATTAACAAGAAAATTAAACTAGAGTTAAAGTATGTGCTGACATCTCATTCGAATCGTGGTGTCTATTGCCTAACAGTGGTAATAACTGACTGGCTTGCTTGGGGGGTAACTTTTGGTCTCCTGAATGACAGGTAGTAGATTAGATTGATCATTCCGCCGGTATTTGTCAAAAGAACGACAAAGAAATTTAGCATCAAATCCGTGTCGTTTATTCCTTGCATTTGATACACCCAAAGAATTGACAATGGCAGCCATTGAATAAACAGCGCTAATACAAAAATAACAAACCGGATTGTTGTCGTTTTGTGTACGCTGCTGGTATTGCTTTTACTAGCATTTTGGTTCATTAATTTCTGAACCCTGCTTGATGATATTATCAGTTTCCCAACGATTGCTGAATAGCAAATTATGGTCAGAATGAAATTGCTCCACAAAAATAAAGTTCCAAAAATAAAATTGATAATTAAAGCATTTGAGAGGCCCCGAGATATGACGCATCTAAAAAATTTAAAATTATAAAATATTTTTGAACGTCTCTAATAAGAGTATATAAAATGTTGTAGCCTTATTGTAGCCTTATGTAATATCTACATTACATCAAAAATCTTGCCGGAAAATAAGGAGACAATTCAAAATCTATCAGGCTCATCGAAAAGATATTTTCCGATACTTGATACAAAAGAAAACGAATGGGTAATCAGACCTTTCACCGATTTCAATGGATCTACTTTGGCTTGCTCTCAGAAGGAGCAGTTAATTGATTGGAAAAATGACTTAGTTTTGAAACAATCGTTTGGAAAGTTGGAGTTGTCTGCATTTTGGATTTCGCTTTATGATCAGTATCTTGTATTAAGCAGCAATGCTATAAAAAATTTGCTTCCATTTGTTCAACATATCCATGTGAATTAGGATTTTCTGTGCTAGCAGAAATAAAATTAAAAAACCATGAACGGTTACGAAAACTTAATGAAGAAATGCGAGTTTGCCTCACAAATATTCAGCCTCGTATAGAAACAAAAATCGTTTAAATCAAGAAATTTTTTGGGTTTGATTTTTTAGTGCAAAAAACTAAAAAAAATTGATTTTTTTATTATACTGTGCCGCGTGAAGAAAATGTTTCACAGACACTTTATTACGCTAACTGGAATGAGGGTTTTAATTATTCTTTAAAAAAGAAATAGATGTATTTAAACGAATAAAGATTTCTCATTTATTAGTATGACATTTACATTTAATCGTGTTAATATTTCTTTTATAATATCAGTAGATAGATAAAAGCCCTCTGTACTATTCCACCCATGTCATTGTGAAGTTTGCTACCAAGTTTGGATGTAAATGTGAAGGGCTATAGTGAGGGGGTACTTTGGGTTTAAATTATTTCAGGTCAAAATGAACTACGGGCTAGTGGGCTTACAGTTTTTATGTCAATATGAATTTTTGTACAGGAATTTATCGTTTGATGTTTTTAAGAAATGTTAGCGCCTGGAAATTTTCATATATTCTCCTCTAAATATCCAACATTCATCCCTCAAATAATCATAATTTTACCAATTTAACTTTGATATTCAACCGATGTTATCTATAAAAATCCTTAAAAACCCTATAAAATGTGAAACTTCTTCAAAATAGATCAATTTTTTTTAATTAACATTCCTAATGTAATTCAATATTTCTCAATTTTAATCATCGATATCCCTGCAATCATTGTCCGCCTATAACATCTTAAATAAAAATAAAATAATTTAATGTATCAATTGATATCAGTTCTAATTAATTCTAAAGATTTCAATTATTTCATTTAAAAAACATAAAACAAAGAAAACCTAACTTGTCATAACAACTTAATAAAAACTAAACTAATCTTCATCACAACCTAAAAACCTCTAAAACGATATAATTTCACATACATTTAACAAACTATTATAATCATTGCTAAATACTGATTATTTTCAATAAGATAATGTAATTCCATTTTTGATATTGTAGATTTGTTCTGTGAATAAGCTAATTTGCAAGTGATGTGATTTCCAGTGTAACAGGGAAAGTATGCAATAGAGTAATCTTAACTCGTAGAAACTGATAACTGAAATAAATATATTCAAATAATAATATTTTCCATCTTTAATCTTTCTTTTTCATTTATTTATTTGACAATTTAAGAATCAGATTTTTTATAAATATTATTTTTATAATTTATTTATTAAAAAGAGCTTAAAGATTATAAATCAGTAATATATCGATGCTTTTGATATTCACGAATTTTCGGCACTGCTTTTTATCAAGTGAATATCAGAAACATCGATATATTACTGATTTATAGTCTTCAAACTCTCTTTTTAACACGTTGACGGACACTTGCGTCNATTGATTCAATGGAATCAAAGCTTAATAATATCGAACAACGATTTAATGATAAATTTGACAAGTTACAAAGTCTGTTAACTGAACAAGTTGTAAAGTTAAATACTAGCATATTAAATTCTAAAGATAAACAAATTATGAATACTAAATTTAATACAATATATAATATAATAAATGAGATGATTACATCATTTAATAAAAGAATTTCAAATTTAGAGTCTCATGGAACACACATTAACACCACACATAGTATTAGAAAAAGAGCTGCTGAATTAGAACAGAATAAAACATTATTACCCCATACATATAAACATTTTATAGAACCAAGTTTAATAACAACAAACAGTAAAGAATGGGGTGTTTTTATGGTTGTAAAGATTATTGATCCTTATTTCTTTTTGTTTGATGATGATAATGAAAGAATGAAATGGTTTGTGAAATGTGATTATAATAGTAAGCTTGAAAAGGGTGATGTTATAATGACTAGTTATGATTTACCACACGGAGATTGGTATGTTAATACTCATTCACATGGACTACATAAAGTTAAAAGTAAGAATATTATTTTTAAAAGCACACTTGTGAATATATAGATTTAATATTTTATGAAAAAAAGGTTGATGTTGATGAAGTTCGTAAAGCATTGATGAGAATTGTATAAAGATATTCTCTCAACAAGAGTTTCTTTTGATATCCGAGTATTGGTAGCCAGATGGTGCTCAGAAGAATAAAGTCTTATTTTTTTAATTATTAAAATGGAAGAAGTAAGAGAAGAAAAAATTTACCCAGAATTGAGATCATCAGGATATTATTCTTCCAAGGCCTCGGCTCCCACAGAACTTGAAATTATGAGAGTAAAAGAATTTAAATCAGAAACCTTACATTTACAAGATTTATTAAAGCATTATAAAAAAATTAAAAATAGATGGAATAAAGGGAATACAGTTTTAAAAGTTATAGGTTATTCTTTAGGATTTGCATCTGCAATATTAACAGTTATTTTACCCATAACTTTACCAGTTGTTACTCTTGCACCTGTAATACTTGGAAGTATTTCTGTAGCTGATGGTTTCTTAACTGAAATAGTTTCATTATCTTATACTTCTAAAAAGAAAAGTTTATATAGAGAAGTTTGTTTATCAATAGAATTAGGAATCTCTAAATTATTTTTATTTCAATTAAAAGCTTTGGAAGATGGAATCCTGACAGACGAAGAAATAATGAAATCAAATCAAATAATACAAGATATAAAGAATGAGGTTATAAGATTAAAAAGGGAGGGCATGGTGGCTAATGTTATAAGTAATAAAAAAACATCTCGAGAAAAATGGTTAAAGAATTCTTACTTATAAAATGGATGTATTTTTAAAAAAAGTAGATCAAGTTGCTATAGTTGATACTTCTAAATTAAACATGTTTTTATTAAAAGAAAAAGCTTTAGAGTTTACTAAGATTTTAAGTGAGAATCCTAATTTTACTCAATCTCAAATTTGTAAAATGTTAGGTACTTCGGATTCTACTATGAGACAAACGATAATAAAAATCTTAATAAGAAATATTCTTGAGATCTGTATACTATTATTTTTAAATCGAAGAAATTCATTAATTAAATCATTAAATAATGTTTTAGATAAAATAACTTTTGAATCGTTATAATATGATTTTATATTTTCATATATTATTTTTAAATCTTCATTAGTCAGGATTGGATTACTCATTTTTAAATCTAAAAAACAATAGATTCAGTCATGACTGAAAGTCACTGAAAGTCTACTTAACTGATTTTTATTATAATTAAATTCTTCATCAGTTAGATTTTTTATATATTCTTCTTCAGTGTTGAAACATTTTTCCTCTATAGAGATTGAGTTTTTAACTTGAGGATATAGAGGTTTATTATCAAGATAATCAAATTGTGGTGGGACCTCTGGATAAATAATCTCGACTTTATAAATATCCAGATCGGTAATTTTTAAGTTATAAAATTCATTTATTTTATCCAAATTTTTTATTATTGGAATTAAATCATTTCCAATTGGGAGAGTTGTTTTCATATCGGTTAAGATGAATCTTTTGTCATCATAATTAGATAATGATATCTTAGCCGATTCTTGTAGATACATATTATGCTTCTCAGATTTAAGTTGATGAACCTCTTCTATTTTATCTTGATGGTTTTCTTTTAGACAATTTTTATAATCTTGATGAGTGATATTCTTAGATACTGCTCTTTGTATCCCTTTACATTTATTATCTTTAAAAGTTTTTCCATTTGTTATTATTGGTCGTTCAAATGTATAATCCATTTCTTCTGTTTCTTTAGTTATTGGATTTTTATACATGATTTTAATTGTTTGCTTTTCTGTTTTTGGTTTTTCCATCTCTTCAAGAGAATATTGTTTAGATCTAATAAATACTGCATCTAATATTATCTTATTTGGTTTTTCATCTTTGAAGGCAAATAATTCTCCAGATGAATTTATTAGTTTTGAAAGTGTAGGATTTTCAGCTATTTCTTTTTTCACATCTTTACCATGTATTTTTAAAAAGAAACTATCTGTATCCATTGCACATAAGCATACTCGATCTCCAAAATGAGGAGTAAAAACATCATAATAGGCTTCATACATTTGTAATTTAGAAAGCTCTAAGATTGCAAAACCCATAGAGATTGGTTTATTATAAGTTTTTTCATTATTTTTTATTTCAATTGCAACTAGATTCTTTGAGAATACTTCAGCATTTTTAAATGTTGGTTTTCCAAGCATTCGATTATATCTATTAAAATCCTTTTGAGTATTTGTTAGGAGTTCTATTCGTGTGTATTTGTCAACATTTTCCATAGTCTTGCCAAAGACTGCATTATTTAAAAGTTTATAAATCACATCTAGATAGATATTTCCAACTTTTTTGCTTCATTTCTTTTCTCGATATTTCCCGCTATGAAGTTTTTCATATATGGTGCTTGTTTGAATTTTATAATATTATGAATCTTCTTCAAACGCATTCCGTGAGAAAGATAAAATTGAAGGAGTCTATAATGACAGAGATAATATTCTCTATCAGTTTGGTCACATAAAAGTTTTATTGTGATTGCTATAAGTTTTAAAATTTGCCAAGGTGAAAGTTCTTCTAGATTTATCATTCTTTTTATTGCTGCATAGGGAAGAAATCTAGTTCTAGATTTTATTCTATCTGGGTACTCGAGATCACATTCTATAGCATATCCGATATCAGAATCTTTAGGGGTTAAAAGTATTTTTTTTATAAGAGCATTTAGTTTATCTGTTTCTTTAGGAATATCAACCCAGGAGAACTCACCAGTTGGTAAATATTCACTCATTTTACCCCCATATAGAGCATTTGCATCGACATAAAGTATTTCAAATGGATCGGTTAAACCCTCCATTATTAATTTAGAATCTTCTGGAGTTTCTATTTTAATATAGTCTGCATCAGTATCTTTAAAATATTTTCTAATAAGAGTTATGGAATTATTTGTGGTTATTTCTCTATCCCCCATTACAGAAGAAATACCTCCTCTAATATTTTGTTTAAATAGATTAAACATGTCAGCATCTTTTATTAATTCTATTTTTTTATTCTTATCAGAATCCCCAGAAATCCATTTATTATATAACATTATATCCCAAGCTAGAGCTGGCAGTGTTATATAATTATATGGTTTTAATTCAAAGGTATTACAGAAGATTTCAAAACAGTCGGCTAAAATATAAACATCAAGGGATAAATACATGTCAGTATATTCTCCAAGGTTTTTACAGTTGAATAATTCCCACATTTTATTTGCTCGAGAATATTCTTGATCTGTAATATTTGATAGTTGTAGTTTTGAATAGAATACTTCTTTCTCTGGTAATTTTGTTTCATTATATCTTTCAAATGAATTCATGTAATCATATGGATATACTCCTTTTGCTAGGCATGTAGAATATTCTTCTGGAGGAATATTATTTTTTTTCAAAACATGCTCTGTTGTATATTTAAAATCTTCTGGTTTCATTGTTTTAGCTATTGCATCTAGAGACATTTGAAGAAAGTTTAACGAGTCTATAAATTTTAAACAACCATATTGCACACATTTATATTTTTCTTTTGTTAAGCCGATAACCTTGAAAGAGTTTTTAGCATTTACAGCTAGAGCCTTTATAAATAAATGCAAATCATACCCAAAAAGATTATGAAATATAACAGGTATAAATTTAGGAGTGTGACAATTAAGATTGCATTTTTTATGGGCTGCTCCTCGATAATTATTTTCACTTTTAAAATGATCATGATCAGGAACTTTATCTGAATGTTCTTCTTCAATAATCCTGGTATAAGACTCAGGATTCAAAGACTCAACGTCTGAAGGTCTAATATCCAAAGGTTCTATGTTAGAAGACTCGGGGTCTAAAGATTCTACATCCGAAGACTCAGGATTCAAAGACTCAGGATTCCTAGAGGTTGGATTCCTAGAGCTCACGAATGGTTGTTTACACATCCAACAATTTGAAGCATTTTCATATTCTTCCCATTGTTCATCTGAGAAATTTATTTTATAATCTGTTTTTAATATTATAAATAATTCGTGTTCTAGGTGATTTATACTATTGACAAAATGGTTTAAAGCATCTTCAGAAGAAGTTCCTCTATATGAATATTCTTTAGATTCTATGAGTTCAGGATAATTACTTTTAAAAAATAGTTTATAAGCTGAAGGTATTTGTTTAGCGGTTCTTATTGTATAAGATTTTCTATTTTCCCACAGAAAGTTTTTCATGCTCTGCCATACTGGACCTTTGCCCTCCTGCCTTCCAACAAACTCTCTCCAAGAATCTAATAAATTATGTTTTTCTATTATTTTTAAATATTCTTTTTCTAAATCATGTTCTATATTTATTGCTTCAAAGTCTCCTATTATTACACCTAATGATTCTAATAAATTTGAATAATTTTTAAAATGCATGTCTATGTTTGTGGGCATTTTAATTAAAGAAGGTTTGTTCTTCTCACATAATCTTTCATGTTTAATTATAGCATTTTTTGTTGTGGAATAATGTAAACATCTTTTACAAGTTGTTCCACCTCTAGCTAGATTTTTTGAGCGCATAAAACTTTGAAGGTTTTTTATTAAAACATAATGTTGATTTCTTTCTAAGTCTGGTAGGTCCTTCTCATCTATTCCCGCTTGCAATTCCTCTTCATCTAGTGCCGACTCAAATAATCCAGGATCTTCTTCCTCCTCATGAAGATTTAAATCTTGGCCTGCCTCTTCATCCTCTTCATTATAAACATAACCTTGATTGCTATCTCTTAGATCAACTTTATTAAATTCTTCTAATATTAAAAGATCTATTTCTATATTTTTATCTTGTTCTGATAATTCTTTATTTGAAATATAAATTGGAACAATATGTTTTAAAACACCCTTAGATGGAACATTTTCATAAATATTAAGTTTAAGATTATTTAATTCTTCAAATTTTGGAATGTATTCAATTTTCATCGGGTGTTCAAATCCTTCTGGATATATTAATTCATTTTCATATTCTTTATATTTGGAAACCCTTTGAGCATTCCTTGCTTGAGGATGTAAGTGAGCAAGTATTGCCCATTGGAAACATTTATTAACACCATTCTGTACATTTATAACATAATTAGAAGGGAATGGTGTACGGATATAAGATTTTGGATTTGGGGGTGCTGCTCTCCAATATTCAATTTCTATAGATTGGAAAGAATGGAATCTTAAATTTGATTCTCCCAATTCTTGTTCTATTTGTTCTTGTTGTTCTCCCATCTCTTTGCATAAATCATTGATGGTTTTATTTATTGCTTTTGTTGAGAATAAATATTTAAAAGTCGATTCAACAATGGAATCTAAAGGGGAAGTATCTGCTCCTTCTCCTCTCCAATATTTTGTGGCGATTCTAACTTTATATTTTATAATGTTGAATCTTGATTGACCAAAAATTCTTATAGCATTGTCCATTGAATTTTTTATGTTTTGTTTATTTGCTCTTATATACTCTGCGATTGTGGAGGCAAACATTTGACCTCCAAATACATCTGTGTGATTGAAGTTATCCCAATTATAATTTTCTTTTTCAATATGTTCAGGTTCAACATCAGAATCAGACTCAGAATCAGAATCTCTTTTAGGTATTGGTTGTTTATTTTTTATAGCACATGATTTTACATGTTTTAAATAATAAGATTTTATATTAAATTTTGATTTGCATATGGGACATTCAAATTTTTCTCTAATTTTAGAAACCCCAATACAACTTGAAAAATGTTTATCATATCCTGAATGTAAATATCTTACTTTGCATTTAGTACAGATTTTTGAGTTTGAATTATCAAGTCTATTTGTTTTTAATAAATGTGCTTTTGATTTTTGATGAGATAGTAGAGCTGTTCTGTTTTTAAAAATTTTTTGACAAACCTCGCAACTATAATCATTCATTTTTTAAAAAAAATTTTTTTATTGGATACTCTGTTTTTTAAATTTTTAAAATTTTTATATTTTTGGTTTTAAATTTTAAATTTTTTATTTGTTTATAATCCATCAAACAGCGATTTACCAATTCTGGCAGCTTGCCAAACTGGCTGCTTGCCAAACTGGTGATTTGCCAAAACGATAAAGATAGGTAGTGGATATAAGACTCACACCCGCCACCTTCATGCAATTATTGCGCCACCATTTCTTCTCCATTTTTCCCTATATTTTTAGGGTTTAATGGATGAAATGCTAGGGGTATGTGTTTTTGAAAAAAATGAAAAAGATGAATAAAATTGAAAGGTAAAGAGGTCTTTTTTACTATAAACTAAGGGTATTGGTAGTTCTTTGGGTCATGGTAGGTGTGCGGGTGTGAGTCTTATATCCACTACTAGGGCGTCTGATAATGAGAATTGGTTCAAACCTGATGGCTAAATTTCAACAAATTATAATCGCAGATTTCATATTTAATTATGAGGGGCAATTTCGGAATTTATTATGAAAACCAGATTTTAATTGTTGGTCACTACGGATTCTGTTCACTGCATTCTCCGACCTGTCAGGTTATAGATTTTCAACCTTTCAATCTTCGATCTAGTGTTACATTTGACCTTTCTTCCGCTCCGCTCTAAACATGTTTAGTGTTGTTCTTCTTAGCCGAGAAAGGATTATGACCCTACCTATATGATCTGGCAATTCTAAATTATAACCGGAATTATGTGGAAGGCAAGTTCGATGTTTGTTATCTATCTCTCATTCGTGATGACGACAGCAGTTATTACTGAGATGCAATCTCGAGAAGATCCCTTTATTTACCACTTCACCGAGTTAACGTTAGTATTAGAATTTCCTCTATCCAACCTCATTCTCATCTCTCCTAGACTATTTTATTCAATGAAAATCTTACTCTTAACAAACGAATATACCTGCTAATAAATCATACTCAAATCATGCTCCGAACTGTCAAGCATCTGCTCTAGCATCAGCACAAGCACCAACACCTTACAAACACTGTTCAATCCGAAGACATCCCAAAAACTAAACATTAATAAAATTGATGATTTATTATAGAAATACTTGAGGAAAAGGAAAACGTCTCGTATGTTTAAAATGTTTAATTTTATAATACAGTTACAATCATTACTGCTTACATAATACAACCTAATGACTATATACAAAAATAAAATTTACATTGGTTCCTTCCTGCTACGATTCTTGATCAAAAGGTTTTCACAAGAAATTTGCGATTCGAATGATTGATTTGTGCTGATTACAATTGCAAATATATTACCTATAAAGATTTTCAAAGGGACATTGGAAAATATGATTATTGTGGTCTTATTTATATTAATTCTTCATAGGTTCTGCCCAATCAGGGTTAAGTATGTGTGTAATTGACGAATTTTTCTATTTGATTATAAGATAACGTAAATCAAACATTCTTTTCACGATATATTTCGACAGTTTTCCTGTCATCTTATATAATTAATAAATTTATTTAAAATCCTTAATTTACATCGTTATTATATCCCACCTGATGATGACAGGAAAACTATCGAAATTAATCGTGAAAAGAATGTTTGATTGGCGTTATCTTATAATTAAATCATTGCCATGTATGTTTAATTATTTTTTCTATTTTAGTTTGAATTTGAATTTTATTCTTTTACTTTGTTTAATTTGTCTTTTCGATTTAATTATCAGATTGTATTTTCTTTTCTATTTATTTTACTTGATTAAATCTTGGTTGGCAACATGTAAATTTTATATATTTTCTAGTTTTATTTATTCCTATCGGTTATTACTATTTTCATTTAACTGGACTTTGCTTTAATTGTTATTCCAATTCTCGTATTTCATTTTCTCTTAATTTACTATATTTTCCAATGTCAAAACTCCTCCCTGAGAAAACAAGGTTCTACGCTTAACTAAAAAAATATAAATGATATATATATATATATATATATATATATATATATATATATATATATATATATATATATATATATATATATATATATATATATATATATTTAACACAAATGTCGACCCTCCCTTTTACAAATGTATTTATTAAAAAGAAAGCTTGAAGACTCACGAATTTCCGGCATTGCCTTTTTCAAGTGAATTTGATCATTATTGCATTTACCAATTATTGTTTGCGGAAAAATAAATTTATTTCATATTCAATAATAAATTTATTGGTTTAATTATATTTTAATTACCCAAATAATATTTCCTATTTTTTGTATTTTATTTTATAAAAAAAAGTTTTTTAACTTTTATATATTTTAATTTTAAATTTTAAACTTAAATCCAAATTCAAATAAACGTCTCAGGGATTTGTTTTTATTTAGTTGAATGTTGATGGACGGTTTAAGTCTTTTGATAAAAAGAGTCTCCGCGGCTAATCTTTGCAATGTATTTTTGAACGCACCACTCATACACGAAACAAAATGCAAAATGTTACATCTAATTTGAATACTGGCGTCATTCATTATTTAGAGCAAATTTAAATTAGAATTACATTCATCGAACTTTTTAAACTGATTGATTGATTTAAACACCAAAGAAATAAGATTTCCGAAAAAATTAAATTAAATCAAGAAATTAACTCAAAGTATATTTAAGAATTGAGCATGTCCTTTCTCAATATTTTACAAAGTTTCTTACTTTTTTATATGTATTTAATATTATAAAACATTTGAATATAAATAAATGTAAATTAACTTCAGAAAATATTTAAATAATTTACTTATTTTGATATTTTATTAAAAGCATTATATATGTACATCTGCTAGTTCACGCCATTAAAATAAAATAAAATAATATTTAAAGTCTTCGTGTATTTATAATTTTTAAAGTTAATAAGGAATTGAGACTTATAAGACCCCTGTCTAATAAGAAAGAATCTTTTCTCATTTTTATTAATATTTATTTGTTTTGACAAAATTAATTTGACTCTATTCTTTAAACATTGATAATTTAATAATTAAATTTTAATAGCAATATTTATTTTATGACATAATTTTGGTAAAGCAAACAGCGATTTCATCATCGATGATATCAATTACCCTTAAACATATATCCAATGAAATTCAAATATATTTACAAATTAATATTACTCGGGCACCATTTATTAAAGAATCAGTATTAATACATCAAATAAAAGGTGATTTTTAACATTGTCATTCTTCAAACGGTTGTTTATTTCAAATTATCAAGAATTGAAAAAAATGACATAATATCACTCGGCATACTCAACACATAGAACGGGCATGAGAATCTGCTAAAGAGCTCATACCTATGTGAGTTTTGTAGAGGAAGAGGCAATGAGTCAATGGAACTGAAGTATTTGATAATATTCTACGGGACATAATGTAATTCTGATCACTGAAATAAATGCCACAGTTTTTTTAATTAAATTGTTTAAAACCAAGATATAAAATAACAATTTTATTGTCATCAACAGAGCCACTGGGATCAGTTTTGAATAATAACGGTTTGTCCATTTCAATATCATAAGATAATGCCATCATTGAACAACCTAATGGTCGCATCTCAGCCGATTGGGTGTAAAGCTGATTAATATCCGCAATACAACGACATATTATGTCACAAGGCATTTCATATCCATTTTTATATCTAAATTGAGCTGCTTCCATTTGTGCACGACATACTTGAGATCGATAATCAGGGATCATACCAGTCATAACACCTCCAGTACTTTCAGTAATATTAAACAACCTTGTAGCTGAACTCTTCTCAATCATTTTATCTGGAACCTTTCTTTGTATAGCTACTACATCACAATTATTGCCTCGAATACCAACGGCAAGCAATCTACCAAATAAATTTGATATTAGTTGGCCAAAAACACCATTGACGTTATCCGATTCGAAAGAACATTTATCCTCAATCATATTGTTTGAATCATAAATCTCTTCATTAAAAGCAGCCATATTTGATCGGAAGCACATAAACTCCAAAAAACCGAAATCGATACCATTAACAACTCTCTAAATCCATTCACATTCAAAATCTAATTAACTTCTAAATCTAAAAAATTACAAACAAAACTAATTAATAAAATTGCCATACCTCTTGCTCGCGTCTGTGTGCGCACATCCATATTACCAATCAACAAATTAAAAAGCGCGCACAGACGCGAGATAAACTAACAACCCAACACAAAAATGACACTGCTCGCGTCTGTGTGCGCATACAAACCCATAATACAACGCGCACACAGACGCGAATTGATCTCATAATTTACCATAAATATTGTTCTAATTCATAAAATTAAAAAGTATTTTTGGGGAAGAAATAAAGCGCAAGTACCAAATTATCTAGTCAATGATTATAAGCAAATGTCTACATACTTATAAATACATCTTACAACTTATATGGCAAATGGGAGTTTTCTCATCATCATAGTAACTTAGGGTACCTATTGCTATTTTTTGCTATTATTGCAAATATCTTTAGAAATTTCGTATTTATAACGGTTATTAATAATTAATAAAAAGGTTCGCTCCCTTTAGTCAACTTTCTGTGGGCATCCACGTCTATAATTTGAATTACTAAAACACTGAAGTTCTATTAAATAAGATAATTATCAAATAGAATGAAAAATAAAAAACTTGAGGCTTTTAAGTTATTCAGTACGCTTTTTCTATTTTTTAATAACAGCTAGAAATAAAATATTAAAAAATTTAAAAAAATAATGAATAAATGAAATATTTTGTCCGCAAGATTAAAACAAACAAATTTAGACATTGAATCTTATATTTAGTGGCGGAAAGAAATTTGTTTGTACGTGAAAATGTTTGCTACTTATTTACTGATTCATTAATATTGCAAACGAAAATAATTTTGAAAACAAAATTTAACATTTGAAACAGGAAAAGAAAATGTTTTAATAAATTAGATTTAACTTTACATAATGCTGTTAATTAATTTGGACAGGAAATTGTTTTTTCTATTTCAGCAAGGCAACATTTAGACGGGGTTATTGCGGTTTTTATAATTATTTAATGAATTTTAATGTAATTAAAACCTTTAATTTCATAATTTGGAAATAAATTTGCTTATGTTGGGCTGAGTTTAAACAATACCAGTCGTTGATTTTTACGGACTTTTTGTAAATCTGACTCCCATATAATTTATATAATTTTTATAGTTACAGGAATACCTCACATAGTACGGTTTCGATCAGTACTGTTTCTCTATAGTACGGTTTTGAAATTTTCAAAATATGATTGTTTTTAAAATGATTAAATAAAATTTTCGAAATTTAAAAAAGTTTTTTTAAATTAATTTTTTAGAATTTATTCGTTATTCGAACAAAAAAAGTTCAGACATCGCTATTGAAATTTTTAAACAATAAAAAATGAGTCTAAACATTAAAATTTAATTGCTTTTGTTGATCTTTTTTAAATTAAATTGTTGTGTTTATTTAATTTTATTTACTTGTTTTCCATCAGCTATTTTTAATATTTTTAAAATGAAATAAATTCTTTTTTTTGATTTAGTTGCAATGAATTGGTATTGCCGGCTTATAAATTTCAATAAATATATATTTAAATGTATAGCTGTGTTAAATATGCTTGTTTTGCTCTTGAATATCAGAAAAATAAAAATACATAACAAAATATTTTTTGTTTACTAGATTATAATCACGATTTTTAAATTTCTTAATAGGGGTACTAAGCCGTAAATTTATTAGCGCCAGAATGCCTCAAATAGTCCGGTTTCAAATAGTACGGCTAAATTCCAGAACCGATTAACCGTACTGTTCGAGGTATTCCTGTATATTATATATGTGCTTACTGGGTTCTAGGTCCTTCAGATGTGGCAGAAGGTTTGATGACATCACTGCTCAAAAATTAACCTAAATTTTTTAATAAATATTTAAAATGAACTCCATAAGCCATTTTTATTTTTATTTCACTAAAGAGAATGAAATTCTAACTGTTATTATAATTTGTTATTATAAATTGTTATTATAAATTGTTATTATAAATTGTTATTATAAATTGTTATTATAAATTGTTATTATAAATTGTTATTATAAATTGTTATTATAAATACCTATTTATCGAAAATCACTAGAAACCATAAAATTCTTTATTAGATTCATAATTAAAGGGTTCCAGGCAGTGGTTAGTGGCGGAACTTCAAAATTTGGGCCCCCCGCGCAATGTAAAATATTTCCACTTAAATTTTTCGGTTAAAGTTTAATACATTAGCCGCTATTCAATGATAGTTTTATGTTTGTAGGCAAATATAACTGCGGGAAAAAAGTTTCAGAAAATGATTGTAAATATTTTTTTAATAATAATTTTGGGCCCCTTATAGCTGGTGGGCCCCCGCAACGCAGGGTCCTGCGTCCACTAGTTACGCCACTGCAGTGGTGGAACTTCAACATTTAAATCCCCACCTCTAAAGAAATATTTTCCATCAAATATATGTTTTTTATTTAACAAAAAATACAATTCAAAAATAGAATGGAAACTATCATATTTTAAGTAAAAACATTTAAAAATAAAATTAGTTTTCAATAAAAAGAAAGCGATAGAAAATAAATCGAAAATTAATAAATAACAAAAAAAATAAATATTATAAACTGAAATTTGTTTAAATAGATCAAATAATTTTACGCACGATAAAATTGATTTATAAGATCACACTAGAATCGAATTAAAACAATTCTACTTTTAAAACTTTTACTTATTTTGTTTAACAACTACTCAACCGTTTGTAACTCAAATTTGAAAAACAATTTTAATCTAAAGCCTCCTTCACGGGGTAGCTAGTAATTTTTAATTTTATTTATCTATTTATTTTATTTTCATTTATAATTGTTATTGTAATCATGTTCATATTATTAAAATGTTTTCAGCTCCCATTGCATGTCATTATTATTATGTTAGGGTTGGGCCAACAGGGATTGGCCCAGAAAAATAAGAAATATATTGGATTTAATAAATAAACAAAAATATTAATTTAAAAATACTAAAAAATGCACATAATTAATATTAGTAATTTTTAAAAGACAAAATTAATAAATATCTATATAATAATTTTCCAATTACCAAATATGGGAAAAAATATATTTTAAGTAATTAATTTTAATCCGATCTATCCGTAATTTTCTTATATCTTGATATATCGACCATACAGAAGAACAGTCTGTAGTGTGGTTCGTTGGTTCTATTCACACGCGAGGAATGGCAAATGGCATGCATTTTCGATCTTCCCTTAGCCAGCCCTCCAAAGCTGATCTGCAAGTACCACAGGACACATAAAGAGCCCATTTCTTGTCCTGATCACCTATTTGGATCCCAAAGTACGCAGCATATCCGGTCTACAGCTTGGTCCCACGCAATAATTTATCTTTTGGCTGTTTTGGTTCAATATAGTAGCCACAAATATAACAAAATGAGTTGGCAGATATTTTACAATTTCGAGAAGATGCCATAATTGTGTTAGACAATATCTAATCAATATCTTATCCAAAAATAAAAATAGAAAAAATGCATATTAAAAACAATTTCAGTGAAACAGATTAACTTCAATAGCAAAACAACGGTAGAGACTAGACAAAAACTAATGTGATATTTGAATTCAGGGGGTTAGATTTACTATAGAAACGCTCTAAAAGTAACAAAACTATTTGTTTGTTTTGTTGTGATATTTATTTACAATTTTTAATAGTAATTACAATTGGGACGACAAATAGTTTTCTACTTCGAAAAAATTGTTATTCGGCAACGACGTTTGTTCGGTATTTATATATGAGATTGTATTGAACGCAAAAGACAAAAAAATAAAAAGAGAAAGAGGGAAAATATCATCAAAGATTTTTTGGGATTTAAAGCCTTTTTCTATTTGGTCAGATTATAAAAATTTCTTAAAATCAACTCAAGTCAAAAGTCAATATGCTGAAAGTCAAAAGACAATTGCTACACGTCAAATCTATCATCGGGCTATTAAAACTCCCATGGTTGGTATTGAAACAATTTGGAGAGATTACAATGCTTTCGAAACTTCTTTTCATAGCATCATCGCAAAGAGATCAATCGAAGAGAAAAGTCGGGATTATATGAACGCAAGGTGAGTTGCAGGCGAATTTGGAGTTGGGATTTCAAAAGATGGTCAAATTCGAGGACAGGCTTTGTTGGCTTATAAACTTGGAGTCAAGCAAATGAAAATTGATAAAAATAAAAACTTTATTCATTTTGATTTACTACTCTTCTTATTATTATTATTATTTTTATTATTATTATTATTAAAATTATTATTATTCTGAGATAATGGGGCAAATGAGGAAGTCCCTTAGTCGCTCTGACGCCATGTAGTGACAATCTGATTTTGTTTGTTATTAATAATAATCTTGTGGTTTGGTTGCTTTTATTATGATTTGATTGTTTTAGATATCGATGATCAAACGGAAGACCGGAGATATAGAAATCTATTACCAGTAAATAACAAAGTGAGCAAGTTAGTTAAATGATTTATGAAGGGGAAGTTTAAGAGTTAAGACCATGAACCAAAAGGCTTGTTAGGACATCAGGTGCCTTAGAAATATAAATCATCTCTTGCTAACGCCCAACTACTAAAACATTGAACTACCCTATCCTGCGACGGGTACAGAGTGCTAAAACTATTGTGTAAGAATATGACAGGAGAATGTAAAGCGGAATTTTTGAAGCTGTGATGAGAATTTCTCTCTTTATGTATAACCCGCACAATGTTTAGAGTTTTTTCTTTTACCAATGTAAACTCTTGTTTAAGCATTTTGAATTCATCTTTAGTTGTTGTTGCAGTTATCGAATTTCCCTTTTACAGCAACATATCCAATTCTTTTTTTAGAAGAGATAATGATTTCTGAATAGTATGACTTTCAAAATGTGGTTCACTTTCAATACTTTCGTCGCCTTCTTGAAAGCCAAAGTCTTTCGAGCGAATTTTGATGGAACACGCGTACAATCTTTTAATGATCGTCAGTCTCATTATTATTTCATCTTTCATCGGTTCGTTTCTTGAGATTCTCACACAAATCCATTCCTGAATTATTCTTCAAATTTGAAAGTCTCTCTAACATGAGTCCAATTACAGTATCATCCGTCAATATTGTTGAGTTTTGACGGCTTAGTGTTACAATGACAAGTTATATTAGTTCCATAACTGTTTGCAGCATCAACAAAGGGTTAAAAATAAATGTTATTGATAAAATTAAGCATATTCAACTCAGCATATGTCTCACAAGCAACATTTTGCTTTCAGAAGTGTTTTAATCATTATGATGATGTAATTTCGACGATGGCGTACAACTTCATAATTCTTCGATTACGTTTGAGTGAAATAATTGATTTCTTACGGTTGAAAATGCGTGCACATATTTGAAGATTTCCAAGATCTCCAACTCATTTTGTTCAAAATTTTCAAACCTATTATCGTCAGAATCAAAATCTAGCTCACTAGACAATTCCGTTTAGAAAGGTATAATAATTTTTTTCAATATTTTACCTAATCATTTGTTAAAAGTAATTAAATAGTTCATTATTGCACTCAAGTTGTACAGAAAATCAAAATATGTATTCCTTGTGGTTTCCAAGTACACAATTTAAAATTTAAAATTTAGAACATATATTTCGTAGAACTACAGTCCCATCAGTCAAATGATTTAGGTGGGACTGTTTATAATCATACATTGATAATTATTACAACATTTATGATAGGAAATTTGTTGAATTATTATTAAAGTTTTACTCAATGGCATATTTGAAAATATATTAAAACTAGTTCAATATTTGTAAGACTATAGATCAAAACAATATGTGTGTTCACACACATGATAAATACTGTGCCGAAATATCGTGTACCTTATAAATTGTTATGATATAGTCTTACAAATATTAATATGAAAATTATTGAATTAAAAAAAGATCAAAAAGAAACCGAAAAGATAAATATTAAAACTAGTTGACTATTTAAATGGATTTAAATAGTTGTGTCAAAGAGTAGCAGCTTAAAATAAATTATAACTTTTTTCAATTTTCACCTCTGATTTCTTTTCAATTGACGTTGTAAATATTAGAAATTTTTTGACTATGAATCAATAATGATATCGATGTTTTTTTCATATTCACGAATTTTCGGCACTGCCATTTTCAATTGATTTAAAAATAAATTGTTTTTATGTTTTACTTGAAGCAATTTCTAATGAGAGACTACTTTTTAGTTTATTTTTTTATATTTTTTTACAAATATGAACTTAAGGAAATTTGTCATATATAATACAGAAAATACACAAAAATACAAATAAAATATTAACTATTTATAATTGAAAGCATCATTTTAAAATTTGACAGAGTTCTCCATCAATTTTATCTTATGACTAAAAATAAAAATTGTATGTTTATTTCCGTTTTTCTTTGAAATATTGCTCATTTTTCGGAATTTACGGTGTAATTCTCAAATTTTATATTATCGAAAATTATAAGTTTCATGTAACACGGTTTTGAATAACACGAATTAGCTGCAGTATTTGCGGTTGACTTGTATTTTATATATTTTAACTATATATCATACAGTGTGATTATTAATCTTTCAGTTGTTGAAAAAATGAAAAGGTTTCTTTGATTTTTATATCCATTAACAAACCGTGCCCGCTTCCCCCCCTCCTCAAATTTTGTGCCAATTTGGTCCATATTTGATAGAGAAAATGGATTTAAAAACTAAGTTCAAAAAATGATACAAGATTTGCTGTAGATTGTTGATATCATATATTTATCTCCCACAAACAACATTTTATTTCATTTTAATAAATAGTTCACAATATCATACTTGTAATCTGTTTATTAATGGCTTGGTTTTAAAGAGCGAAATGCGTTTCATTACACGGAAGCTGTGGTAAATGATAAACAAGCTACATAATATGCTGATAAAGCAAGACACGGACCCGGTTATATTTAATAAAAGAAAAGCATTCTAAACAATAAAGTAAGTCTGTAAATTAAAGTAAATAGATCTTACCACCATCATTTATGATAATAAAATTATAATTTCCTAAAATTTATTCTGAGCTTTTTAATGAAATCCTTTAGCAAATCAGATTTATTTTGCACATGATTTTTGAACCAATCAAAATAATCTATTTCTTTAATAATTAAGTATAAATATTAATAAGCAAATCGTCGTTTGATTTGGTATGTTACAATAAGGTCATTATTTTTGTTTAGAGATAAACCAAGGGGTTGCTACTCATCCGAATTACAGGGTAAAGCTCCCTAGAACGATAAAGGGAAACAAATCAAAATATCACTGTAACATCAAATTTTAAATTCCAATTTAATAAATCTTTTCTGGTACGTATGTTTTAGTAAAGAGCACAATTACAATTATTTTTGTCTTCTCATCTGTTTTATTCTTTTGATTCTCTTGATTTACTCTCTAACTTTATGTTTGATTTCTTCGACCGACTAAAAATTCTTTTTTTTTCAGTTCTATTTTTATACTGTTGTTAAGATGATGATTTGATTGATACCGGACAATTTTTCCCGAATTTTGAACCTAATTGTTATAATAACAAATTAATTTGCCCGTTTTTCAACCTCACAATTGGGTCGTTTTATTAATAATTCTTTTGATGATTATTCGGGGTTCCCACGCAACATAGTTCTTTACACAACTCGGTTTTCTGCAATGCTCGGGATTTCCATTAGCAAATTAAGTAATTTTAATGATGATAATGACGAAAGGATCACTGAGGAATCTGAAAGATGGTGTCTTCAAAAAATTATATATCGGTTCAACTGTCAGAGATGATAAAATAATTGGAGATGACCAATTTGAATATACGGGGAAAAAGAATTTGATTAAAGGACACAATTTGTAAAGGAGAAAAAGGAAACGAAAGTTGTCAAGAAAAGAAATAAACAGAATTAAAACAAAACAGAAGGTGAATACCAAAAGTAAATAGATATGTGAACCCCAGCCCAAAAGGAATCCTTGACTCTCACAATTTTGTTTTGAGCGAATAGGGGTGGTTTGCTTTTATTTTGATACCCCACATAAAATTTTGTTTTAGTTTTGTTTCAATCAATGATTATGTAGTTATTGAAATTTTGTTTTAATCAATGGTTTCGTCATCAATTTTTAATTTTTTATAAGAACTTCAAAGAAAATTGTTTGAAATTAAATTCTCCATTTAATGAGCCTATGACATCATCAAAATTTTGAAATTTTATTTGTAGTACACAAATTTTGAATTTACACATCATTTTAAATAACCTTGGATATTTTACTCAAACAATGTATAAATTGAATTCAACCTTTTTTTAACACTAGGACGGCCAGAGCGGTCATTTTGACCGTTAAGCAATTTCATTTTTATTTTGTGAGAAAACGAAAAGGAATTAACGTCTCATATTTTGTGACAATTATTCATTTTTAGTGAACTTGTTGTGCATATCAAAGCTTCAATTATAGCATTTGTCACGACTGAGATAATGAGGCCATCCCCATGGAAGGCCGAACCGGTCAATTTGACCGGTATCTTGAAACACACAAGAAAGTCACACATAATCATCTTACATACTAGAAAATATAAAACCAAATATAATTTACACACAACCGAAGCATTTAACAGTCATTTGGGAATGTTTTCCACAGTAAACTTTACTACATACATGGCATATAGCTCCGGATTTGTTATGACAATGAGGAGCAGAACAAGTTTTTCGCTTCTTTAATTTTGGTTGTTCAGAACAGAGTTCACCAGAGATGGGACTTGCTGTTCGACGGCTTTTGAACTCCTCACAAAGAGATGTAGCTAATTCAAAAATAAAATCCCTTCTTTTTATAGTTGATCCCGTAGCATTTTTGAAAATAACATGAGCGTTGAGAGCTGCTTTATCAAGCAAATCATAGAAAGTAGCGACTGGCCATCTTGCTGTTGCGGCTTTACTGCTGTATAAACGCAACATGCTATCCATGGTATCTACAGCTGTCTTATTTTTGTTATAAAAGTGTATCATTTCAGGCTTTCTCTTTTCGTCAGATCTCACACTAGCAGTAGAATGGAATGTTGACATGACAATGACTTTCTTGTCCGATTTGCCTTGATAGGAAACAGTGACAGTGTTTTGACACGATAAATGAGTCGATTCAAAAAGAGGCTTTTTCTCCAAGTGAGCTGATGATAAAAAGCGTGAATTTAATCTTACAGTACCAACCAATGTTGTTCGATTTACAAGGAGATGTTCAGCTAGTGAGAGACTTGTAAAGAAATTGTCAGTGCAGACATTGTATCCTTTATTGAAAAATGGCTCCATTAGTTTCCTGACTACAAAATCACCCAGCTGTAATCCACAGCGTTCGTTTCTATCGTGAGCCCCTAAATATGGCATTTGATTGATGACAAATTTGGTTTTGACATCACTGAGAATCCAGTATTTGATACCGAATTTATCAGGCTTATTTGGCATAAATTGGATGAAGCAACACCTATTTTTTAGCGGCAAAAGTTGCTCGTCGACAGTAAGGAAGGGATTAGGAGTATAAACTTGAAGACAGTTTGAAACAAACAAGTCAAATATTTCACGAAAATGGGCATATTTATCTTGTTCTACTCTTTGACGTCGAGAACATTGTTCATCAAAACGAAGAAAGCGCAGTATCTGACAGAAACGGTTCCGAGACATGACTTCTCTGAAGTAAGGAGATCCAAATTGAGATGACCAGATTGAATTGATAGAATGTCGGCGAAAGCCTAACACACCACGGAGATACAGCAATCCAAGAAAAGCATCTAATTCTTGTAGACTGATACACCAGTCTGACGAAGCTTCTTTTCCTTTCATAATTGTGTATTTTTGAATTAACTTCAGCATTCCCTCAGAGACTATCAAGCGCCAAGCGCTCAGGGGTGAGTCAAAATAAGGAGCATATGTGCACCGGTCAAATTGACCGGTTTGGCCTTCCAAGGTATAAAATATTTCCGGCCGTCCTAGTGTTAAACCGGTTTCCTCTCACTTATTTTCTTAATTGAACTTGTTGCACAATACTAACACATTGTATTGAATTATTCAATAGACTCTGAACTGCTTCACATTTGGTCTTTGGCATCTAATGTAATATCATTACCGTAAATATTTTTTTAAAATTTTAAATTATTCAGTAATTTTCTTTTTTGTCATTTTAATTTTATTTTTATCATCGCATTGATTGATTGAATTTGTTTCTATTATCCAGATCACAATTTCATGAAAAAAGTGTCAATTAAAACAAAATTGAAATATGTATCTTCAAATATTTACCATGAAATATATGTGTGGTGCTTAAGTCTTTCAATGACAAAAGGTGCCAGCCAGAAATTAAAAGTAAAATGAAGTCAGTCATAAATATTTGACGTATTTCAGGTATAAATTGTTCTAATAAAATATAATATTCACCAATGTGGATAAAAGAATTGCTCTTTATTGTTATTACGATAGTCAGTAATTTTTACAAATATTAATTATATTTATTTTCCATTTCTTTATCAAAGATGTCAATCGTTTGAACGTTTAACTGCGTGTTATGTAACGGATGCTGGAATTCTACTTCGGACAGTCAATATTATAACGGTATTTCAATTCGGTCTTCAACAGCTGTAAATTTCAAATCTTGTCGAACGACCGTTCAGAACAATATTATCAAGAAGTATTGTAGTAAACAAAAATGTGATAAAAAGAAAGAGGGGGAAGAAAGCTGTACTGATGAGTTATGCAATGCAGTAAATCGAATAAATAGTAAAGATAAATCACCAAAGGTGAGAAATGCTATAAGCAATGCTGTAAATAAATGTAAAAGAAAAATGTTTTCAAGTTTGTTGGAACAACAACAATCTCGGTGATCTGTTCGAATATTATTTTTTATTGTTATTTATTTGTTCAAACTGCGAGATCATTTCATATTTGAACAATTTTGTCCATTCAACAACATTGAGTCGTTCTATTTATTTAATAAATTATTTATTATACCTTATTTACTGTTTTATCTATTTATAATATAATCAAAATCGCCCAAGAATTCATTCTAATACTAGAAATTTTAATGAATTTTAATTAATAAAATTATTTATATTTATTTTATTAATTAAATTTTATTTTATTTTATTCTAATTTATAATTAAAATTCATTAAAACTTACTAGTATTAGAATGAATTCTTGGGCGATTTTTATCCGCTGTTTCGTGACTGGTACATGCACTTTTAATTTTAATAAGTTTTGTTTAATTATTTAAATTAAAATCACAAATGCATTAATTATGTAATAAACAAAAATTACGTAGTTTAAATATTCACATTTTCTAGCTACCTTGTTTTTTGTTCTATTGATCAAAAAGAAATTTAAAAATGTATTTAAAAATATGGAATCGCAACAATTTATGGAAATTCGTTCCGCTTCACCTCAACATCCTTCGTATAATTGTATCAACATCAATCTCTTTATTCTTCGTGTATTTATGTGTCATCTGTGTTCAAAGTTCTAATAGAAATATCAGTTCGAATTTGAAGTTTGAAAAAGAAAGACCAAACCATTGTTTTGAACTAATATCGATTCTGACCTCTTGTTTGCTTTTGCCAATCTTGGTCACAGAAATGGAACAAATACGAAACGAAGATCATAATTCAGATTCCAACAATCGCCATTTAAACCTTCAAAACTATATTGTATAAGTTAATAAATATATTTCAAATTCTTTAATAATTCTTATGCTACTACAGACTGATGGAAAGAATCAATCAGCATTAAGAGTTATCATAAGATAGTGGAATTATTTTAAAAATCAAGGGGTGATTGAATGCAGTGATTCTGATGTGTCACCCGTCATATACTGTCAATTATAAACGGGACTACTTTGACAAAGTCTTAGTCTCTCATGTTCTAATTCCGGGACATAGAGTTAGAATACAGCACTGTCTCACAGGATTCGGAATAAATAGTTACTTTACTCAAGAAAGTAACTTTGATACATTTGATGTCGGAACGTAGCCTGCTTTCACAGATTATCCCATGGGACGTTCTATACTGATGCTGAGCCAGTAAGTGACTGGTATGATGTTGGAGCATCTGCGTAAGCCTACACAGGAGATTCCTATCGGCATCTCACCTTATGTTCCTTGAGATAGCAGCATCATGAGTTCATGGAAAATATTTAAATTGAAGACATATTTTCAAAAGCGGCAGAAGTTTTGACTCAAGTTAGGTTAGCAGATATTAACAGAAAACAATTTTGTATAATTGTAAATAATAATTGTGGAACATAGTGATTTAACTATGGTAGTGTTGGGCTAGAACTGATTTCTAAACCCAAAGTTAGGAATGGGACGAAATGTGTCAGTACACAACATGCATACCTAGCATTAAGTTTACTTAAATAAAAATATATAAAACATCAAGTAAACAATGATAATAGAGAGATAATATACCCAAAAATAAAACATCCGAATTAAAAATAAAAGAAAACACGAGCAAGAAGTATCACACGAAAACTTACTCAAATATAACCGAAAGACATAAAACAACAAATTCGAATAAAGGCGATTAGTAAAAATTAAAAAGAAAATTAAAGAAAATCTCCATAAAATCTTACGTAAAGAAAATTATATCAAAATTTCGAATAAAAATCCAGAATAATCCATAAAAAATCGCGAAATACACCAGAGCCGCCAGACGACCCAATAAGATTTATAAAAAATTAATATTTTAGAAAAGAATTCACAAAAAACAATTTAAAAATAAGAAATAGATTAAATTTAGCATGGAATGTTCTGCAAATGCCGAAATCCATCATGGAGGCAAATTTAATAAAAAATAATTCAAAAATAAAATTTTAAAAATAAAAACAAAAATTCTTACGGAAAAATCGCTATCAAAATTAATAAAAATTAGAAATTGAATGTTCTAGAATTAAAATAATTCGAATTTGTTTTACTGCATCAATGTACGCATGCATACTTTCACACCAAAAATAGGTTATATAAACTAACACATTTCGTCACTTTTCAATGCTTACTCTTATGTCAAAATTCTGATTTTGATTTTTCTGAGATTGTAAGTAAGGAAGATTTCATTGTGAATTATAAATTATTATTATTTAAACCTTGTTTTCATTTTTTCCATTTAACTATAGAGGTGTAGGTTTGAGTGAGATCGTCGGTTATCATTGATTTTGAAGCGAGATCCCAGCCAATCCCGAACATATGCACTTTTTCGTTGTTGGGTTCACAACCCTCAACGAATACGGGTCTATGACCCAACATGCACCTAAAATGAAGATTTTTTTACCAGAGGGTACCACGAACAAAATGGTGAAAACCATAGAGTAGTGGGGGAAATTCCCTTCTGGGTAGTTGGCATAGTCGTTACGACTTACGGACAAGCAAAATGATGATAATTAAAGAGGTCAACCTGCCGTCATATAACAATACGGTTTATCGTACCGAACTCAGTGTAGTCGGGAAAGTAGGCAAATTTTAATTAATGGACCTTTTCGCACACACGTAATTTCACACTCAAATACCCTTCTTTACATAACACTAGGAATCGATAAACTGGGAATATCCTTTGACTCAAATTTCTCACAATACAACATGCTAGTGTAGCTGGTTATTTCTAAACGAATCACTCTTAAACTATAAAGTCAAGATGAATCTAAAAAAAACTAATTAACTCAAAATAACAGAGAGATCCCTTCGCAAAACTTTTTAACGCAACTAAAGACTTAAAGATTCTGAACAATTCCCTGTCAGAATGCTGCAACCTAAAGTTCATACGAAGGGTAGGACCTAAGATGGTATAATCTCAATTACACTGGTAAGCGAACTAATATCTATAGATGCCTACAAAATAACCTATTTTGATGTAAACTAAAATTCTCTATCGCGAATGGTCTTGGTATGCGTAAATTCCCCGTCAACATATTGACAAAGTTTCTTTATCTATAAACTACTAATATCATATAACTTATAACTGGGGCAAAATCTTCCCATTATTCTACACTAAGTTGAATAGCTATAAAAAGTAAATTTTCGGCACAAACGTTATGGAGTTACAATACATAAATTCATAAAGTAAATATTTTCCGGTAAAAGTGTTTTTCATTCGACCCAAAAGCTGTTGAAGAGATAATTTACAGGCATAAATTTCCTCTAAATATAATATATGGATCCACAAAATCGATCTGCCAGGAAAGTGTTCTCCATTATAACCAAGAACAAGGCTAAATGGATAGTTTGCAAGCATAAATATTATTTCAGTATAATATATAAATCAAAACCAACGAAAATATTTCAAGTTTCAAGTACAACTGTTTCCACCCCTAAGTTTTGTAGCAATAAGAAAAAATCTTATGATTATTAATATAAACTATATGTACTAGATTCCCTTAAGTATGAATTTTATTTTTTGAGAAAAAAATGTTTTTTGTTAATACAGCCCCCATCCCCCCCAGAAACAACATTATAATTAGTGGCATAATATATCTATATACCAAATTCCCATAAATATAAAGTAGAATTTTTTTTTAATTTTTTCTATTATCAATACCCCCCTTAAACAACATTATAATTATGGGTATAATCTACATACATACTAAACTTCTATAAGCATAAATTTTTTATATTTCGAGGAAAACCTTTTTTAATACTCCCCCAGGTTATATAATGATAGGAAACAATGTTATACTTATTAATCTAAATTATATATATTAACAATATGAAAATTTAATCGGTAACATGAATACAATTTCCATGAATACAATCAATCGTGAGAGCGCATATAGACCAGGTGTAGTTTACTTATAATGACTTGATGCATTTGTATAGGGTTGTGTGTATGTAAATAAGGATGTGTGTGAAGATGTTTGAGACAGAATGTGCGGTCAACAAGAATGCTGATGGACTAAAATCGACAAGCATATCGATGGCTAATAGCGGACACACCCAGTCGCACGCCGGTATAGTCAACGACTATATTAGACATAGGGTTCATTAGATCATTGATTAAAGGAAAGAACGATAACAAGAGCCGAACCACCAAGAAAAGTGGTTAGTAGGATAGGGACCAGTCGAAAGTCGGACATAGGCCTTCTATCGGCAGTCCGTGGACCCACCCGAGTACTTGACAATTATAGTATACAGGGGTATTCTCACTTTTTGCGGGTACTCACTCACTTGGTACAGTACCAACGTTGATCGCTAAACGATTGTATTCTGCGTTACTCTGGAAACAGCACGACAAGGTAAAATGTATGCCTACCTGTAACCCACCAGTAGTTTTGAAAAATCAGATCCCTCTTTCAGATCGTGTCAAATACATCATTATACATAAATATGTTTTGGGGTTCGAATGTCTAGCTGTTCACCACTTGAATTGCTCTGGTGGTTAAGTTTTTTGAAGTAACTTGGTGTGATATTTCTCGGGTAGAGAGAGATAAAACAAAACTTTAGTGATGTTGTTATAACAGATCCACGAAAAACCTGGATCATCAAATTAACGAAAACATTAAAAACCTATAATCCTTTATTTTTATGGCAATTCATGCTTAGAATAAACATTCAATAATAATTAAATTTCCTAGGTTGATGATGAAAAGAGAAGTCTCTTCTATAGAGTGCATGTCTAGGCTCCTTGGGAAACTGTGCCAGTTTCACTATAAAAACAATCGAAAGGAACCAGCGTTCAGGGTATCATCAAAGAGGAGAATCTGAGCTCGGAGTCTCAAGCAAACCCGCTATATATATGCAGGCCTAATGGGTTGGTCGCTGTGGACCTAGTCCTAACCTGGTTTTGTTATCATTGTGTTTTTTACTTTCATCATATAGTATAACTTCTTTAAGCGGAGCGCTTCTAATTGGGACACACTCCATAAACGGTCACACTCTATAGGCAGGGCATTTGTATTACTATTATTGTTATTTCATTATATTTTAATTTTTGATTCCACTTGTTAGTTTATTTATTAAGCATATATGAGAGTGAATAGGGTAAGACTGACGATGTATGCTTCTGACTAAGGGAGAAATGTGACATAGTTTTATCGAAAAATGATAAGAAAAAGAACTATAATAGTAGTGGATAAAAATATGTCACCTTATTAAATATTATTTTTCTAAATTTCTGTGAAACAATTGAAAGCCTTCGCTCCGATATTCTACAGTATACAAATCGGAAATACGGGTATCAAAGTGCGTAGAATGATTAAAAGTGAGATGTTGAAAGCTTGAGGCACCTGGTTCAAATCAATTGAAATGTAAAAACTGCAGCGGGAGAAACAGTTTCTAAATGAACTGGCAGCCCGAGATCAAATAGGTCTCCGTTCATTAAAAATTAAAATTATGACACTGGAGACGGAGATCTATCATTTTATTAACACAGATGAAATGATGTTCTCACTGACTATGTCTATGTTTAAAAGAGAGTGAAATAACTAATATTTAATTGATACATAAACATGAATAATTCTGAAAGTTTAATCAAATTGAGTAGTTAACTTTATCATTATCAATTAATTTATCTTTGTGGGAAAATTAATTGAAAACTTTAACGCCGAGACTTTAAAGTTTTTGAAAGAAAAAGATTTCCCGCTACAGCGAGCCGAACGATTTAAACTCGGGTATTGCAAGCAAATTAATTGATTTAAGCTCGAGAAAATGTGGAAGGACTAACTGTCAAACAGGGCCTTCCAGCAAAAAATTGTATAAGATCAATTCGAGATTAGAGCGCTTAATTTGCGAATAAAACGTCTCGAGGTGAAGTTCTGACAGGCCAGAAATGACGATGATATGGTAGAAACAGTGATGCTCAGGGAAAATTAATGTCATCTGAATTTTTGTACGCAAGTCACAATTCGGCCTACGCTGCCCTGAGTACAGAAACATTGTAAACTTGAGTAGAAGGCGAGCGCTTCGTGGGCTTGTTAAACGGGAGAGGTCCAAAATGTAGTCAGAAGTATTGAACCGATAGGCGTGTTCGAAAACTTTGAGCAATTATCAAAGACTGTTATTTATAAATAGACTTCGTCTCTATATTATTAGTGTGTCATTAATAATTAAACAATTTATATAGATATTTAATAGAAGCACCATATGCTCCTAAAGGTATAGTTTGAAATGAGGGTTCGTAAATAAGACATACACTTTCTATTAGAAGTTCGTGAATCCTTAGGTGTACCGGGCATTGACAGTATATAATTAAAGTGATCGCCCTTTGCTGGTAACCACCAATTTGATACATTTCCAAAATTGTGGTGCAGCACGTATCAGACGACTAATTCAACACTATAATTATTTTTGTTGATAAGTTGCTTTGGAAACAACAATCCGGGATAATTACCATAAACCTAGAACCCATCAGAAGTTACCATAGTCTTACCATATTTTTAAGAAATATTCATATTTATATTTCAATAAAATGTTTACCTTAAAAAGTTTTATCTAAACTTTTTATTTTTAAATATTTATAAACTAAAGTTTCTAAAGCGAATTTTACAAGCCTTTATTACATAAAGATTGTTACATAAAAAAAAATATTCCGCACAAAACTTAAATTGATTTGAAAAATAAAATTTAATAGATAAATAGCCACAACAGAAATTTAGATAGTTTATTAATTTATTCCCGTGAACATGTAGCGCAAAAAAATAGCACAAAAAATATGTATAAATTGGAAATATATTTCATATATTTCATAATTTGTTTTAATATAAATCTGCTTTAATTAACAATTTAATTTTCAGAATGGTTAGATTCTACTAAATAATGTATTTTAATTTCTATTTTTAGCTTTTTTACTCATTTTTTAAAACTCTTATTGGAAAGGATGTGGTGGTTGAGTTAAAAAACGATCTAAGCATTTGCGGAACATTGCATTCGGTTGATCAATTTTTAAATTTTAAACTAATAGATGTTGTTGCTGCAGACCAAGACAAACATCCTCATTTGGTACTTATACTAGTTTTGTTTTTTATTATTTGTTTTATAGAATGCTGCCAAGAATTGTTTTATTCGTGGTTCAGTAGTGCGTTATGTTCAATTACCAATTGGAGATGTTGATATCATCGAGCTTCAAAATGCATCCAGAAAAGAAGCAAACGCCACCAAACAATGAATACGAATTCATTTTTGTGTGAAAATTGTATAAATTAATTCTACGCTTTTCCTCAATTTTTGATATCATTATAAGTTATATTAATTTTCAGTTCAAATGAAGTTGTATTTAAAAATTATTTTTCAAAATAATTACCTCGATAATTTCCATTTTAAAAGATTAATCAGTTTTATTAAACTACAAAACGAATATCTGTTATAGATACTTGTTCTAATTATTACGGAGATTCTTAATGTTATTTTAACTATTGAATTTGCTATGTAATTTTTCAAATTAATGCATTTTCTGAGTTATTAACAGTAAATTTCTTATTGGCTTTTTTCCAACTATTATATATCCTTTTCCCTTATAAACTGTTCCTGTATACTGACCCATCGGTAATACCAACTAACCCATGTACATATAAATTTTGTTTTCACAGATAAAGTTATCCATTGCTGCGTGTGCGAAGCCCGTAGCCAGGATTTAGTGTACGATGGGGCTTGGTTACTGCGGTTTGCAATACTCATTACGTGCATGGAAATTTAGTAAAAGTTAAATGTGTTTGTATTAATTAGACATGCGCTTAACCCTTTCCAGCCCAAATTTTTTTCAAAACAAAAAAAAATATATGCAGTAAGTAGGTATCAAAACTACTTATTTTATCATAAAAATACAAATTTACAAATTTAGTGAGATAAAAATTGTGCCAACTGTTAAAAACATATCTTACTATAGTTCTCACTAGTTACTGCCAACCGTTTTGGTAGTAGAGAGAAAAAAACTAATGATTCCATTTGGAATCACTGGGCTGGAAAGGGTTAAAGAATTCAAACTACAAATTCGTGAGTTACCTTTTTATTGTTTAAAAAATAACAATATTGGTTCTTATCGCCATTTTTTTAACCACTTACTCTAATTGACTAATTGATTATTTTTGACTATCCGTCATATTTTATAATGAAATTCACATGTTCTTGAAATTATTTCGAACCCTGTACATATTTGGTTCGGGTTCAATACATTAAAATTTAATAGGTTCGGTTTGGGTTCATTTTTTTCTCAGAAAAAAAAAATTTTTAAAAATAAATAAAAATATTGTTATAAAATATTTTCATTCAAACATACAAAGAGAATATTTTATAAAGATTCTGGAGAGATGTGCTCTTTGTGGAGCTAAAACAAATTTCAGTGCAGAAAAGGCCTTCTCAACACTGACTTGAGTTTCTGGAGCAGCTTCAAACAAAAGAGGTGTATGAATTTTTTTATTCCCAGAATTATAAATTTTTTTTAGAAATCCTAGGATAAGCTTCATAAACTTTGAATTCATTTTTAATTACAATATCAACAGTGAATTTATTAATGATGATGTTTTTTTCTTGCTCTTAAACAAGTCTTCTAGCATGTCTGATTCTTCATCTTCGGAACTAGACATTAAATTTGTGATGTTAACATTTTCAGTTGTGCTTTCTCTAATACTTTGTGATCCCGTTTCTGATTTCTTATGTAAATATTTTAATCTTTTCATGGTTGTTAAAATTTTGTTCTTAGCATTGACAATGTTTTCATCATTTAATAGCAGCCTAAATCTAGGATCTAAATACACGACAGCATTTAAAAGTTCATTATCATCATTCAATAAAAAATTTTTCACGTCTGATGGAAATTTTTTTAATTCTAAAAGTATAATTATAAAGTAATCAGCTATACTTCTAAGTGAAATTTCAAATTAACTGGATTTTAATATATATGAAAATTACAAATACTTTAAAGGAAAATATATTGTCGAAATTTGGATATAACCGACTACACTATATCAAACAAAAGTAAAAACTGTGATTCCTTTACGTCTGGAGCTTTACTCCGTTTACTGAGTCCTAGTGTAATGTGATGATGTGATTTTTAGTGTTGATTTTATTATGTAGATTATTCGTGCAACAAAAGTCGATTACAGAAAGTTGCTTGCTTTCGTGGCCGCACTGTGCTCACTACGACAAGCCCTAGGGTTTATGTAAGCCGATATGTAAATATTATGATAACGAGTTCGAAAACTCAGTCAATCCGGAGGGAGTTTATCGACTTAACTTTATGGCAGTTACCATGAAGTGGTGCGACCTCCGACAGCAAAAAAAATATAGTATCGATGACAAAGTTGAAATCAAGTTGGATGCACGACTGTTCAAAATCGTCGATAAACTCTGGATCGTGTTGATTGTGATCACTCTTGCATTAAAACCCCAAAAAAATTAAAAATCCAACTTAAAATATAATTAAAGATCATATAAAATCATATCCTACAAATATAATGAAAAATCAATAGAATAAATTCTTACTATTATCAGATTCAGTACTATTTGATAACAAAAAAATTTTGGCATAAAAGATGATATATATACCTATTTTTGTGTGTGCGAGTACGTGTGTATGCATTGATGCAGTAAAACAAACTCGAATTCTTTTTAATTCTAGAACATTCTGTTTTTGATTTTTGATGATTTTAATGGCAATTTTCGTGCCATAATTTTTGTTTTTATTTTTTAAATTTTATTTTTGAATAATTTTTCATTAAATTTGTCTGCATAATGAATTTGGCATTTCCAGAACATTCCATATTAGATTAAAGTTAACTTTTATTTTAGCATCGTTTTTTATGAATTCTTTTTTAGGACTTTTATTTTTTAAACTAAATTATTTATTTTTGTTAACTTTCATTGTATTGAATGGCATCCATGATGGATTTCGCCATCTTTATGAATTGTTCTGGGTTTTTGCCTAGAATTTTCTTTTATTTCAGGTTTTGTACAGTTTTCAACTTCATTCGAGTTTGTTTTTGTACTTTTGTGCTTTTCTGTTGTGTCTGAGTCAATTTTCCTGTGATGCTTCTTGCATTTGTTTGATTTTATTTTTTAGTCTGCTATTTTTCTCTTAATTATTATTGTTTATTTGATGTTACACATTTTTATTTAACTAAACTTTATGTTAGGTATACATGTTATGTACCATCACATCTCATGACTTTTTTAAGATTTGGGTCTAGAATTCAGTTCTAGCCCAACAACTAGAAGAGTTTTAATCCTTCTTCGTTTGCACATAATAATTCATCTTCCTTGTCTTCCACTTCTTCAAAGTCAGAAACTTCAAATTCATTTATTAAGAGTTCCATCGCTTTAATCATATTCCTACCATTATCAGATGTAACTGAGTAAATTTGATTTGATTTTATGCCATAAGATTCGATCACTTAGACTATTACATTTTTAATGTAATTTGCTGTTTGCCGGTCATTAACTTCATACATTGCCAATGTTCTCAAATTAATTTTTCCATTGCTAATATACTGGATATTTGTACCAATTACGCTTCTACCAAGCCGGGATGCTGAGTCCGATTTTTATGGATATTAATTTTCTCTCAATCTTGGTTCTAGTTATATTTTTTACTTCATTTGCTTTATTATTTACCAGATCTTTGATGTTTTCTGAATTTACAGTCAATTGAGTGTCTTCATTATCGGTACTATAATATCTCGCATCCCAGAATCATTGAAAATCGTAAACGGTCACCCATTAACTATAACTAATTTAACGCAGGAACAATGAAACATTTTGATGGCATATTAATTTTGATTAAATTACAATAATTTTTAATGGAAACTAAGTTTTCATCTTCCGTTTTAAGTTTTTTATTGGTTTCAGATGTCGATGGTTGACTATCCATCCTTTCAGTAATAGTTCGATGTTCATCAGGATGTTTTCGTTTGATATGGCGACCTATTTTTGCATCATACTTACCTTTCATAACAAAAGAGGACTTGCTACATCTTTCATAAAATTATATTGAAAAAAATTCTTTACTGGATTTCCCGACATCTATAGGGTAAAACAAATTTAAATAAAGCTAGTTTAAAAAAATAGTAACTGAATAAAATGGTGTTAATTTGTACTTACCATAAATGTTTCTATTATAAATCGCGCACAACAGTACAATTTTTATACAATAATTTATAATTTCTGTATAAATAAATTATTTATAGTTTATAGTTTATGTAATTTATTATTTATTTATTACAAAGAACTTTACAAAGAACTTTACAAAATTTTACAAATACCATTCACATAAATAGTTATGAATGACTTATTTATATTATAATTTTTTAAAGTTATGAGTATGAGAAATCCTTAATAACAATTTTACACAATCTCTATTTATTATCTATATAGATAATAATGGATATTAAAAATTGAACCTGAACCAAATTTTTTTTTGGGCTCAGGTTCGGGTTCGGACCCAAAATATTTAAGAAAAATGTTGAACTGGAATGAGTTCAAGGTTCGGGTTCGGTTTGGGTTCAAAACCCTGCTTCAGAGATAATTGATGGTGTAGAGTTTCAAAAACAATTTGAGATGCAAGTAAGGTGACCAGTAGAAAATGTTGAGATAACAAAGTAAAATCACTCATGCATTATTGAATCAAAAGTTTGAAAGACAATAACGGAGATGAAATGGTTTCATAGAGCTGTTGGGGTAGAACTGGAAAATTGTGAGTTTGTTTGAATACTTCGGGTAAATAAAGCATGAAAACTTTACCAAGTGGAATCCAAATTTATGATCAAACATTAAATAATACAAAGTACACATTGAGGATAAATAAATACATAAAATTAAAATGATAAACACAAGAAGTTATAATTATCAACATCATTTACATACGAAGTTTCAATGACAAAAAAAGCTAAATTGAAGAAATAGAATAAGAAAGAATAATTAAATAAGGGTTATGAAAAAATCCACATTAAAATCGCAAAGGAAATATGCGAAATAAAAATTTTAAAAATTCAATAATTAATCTGGTTGTCTTAAACAAACAATAGAATGTGCAATCACTACTAATGCACATGGTGAAAAATCCCGAGTGTGTCATCCCTAGCTGAAAATAAAATAATTTTATAAAAAATTAATTAAATTTAATTTGAAATAAAATGACCATCCAAAATTCTCTGAATTACACACACCCTTATTTCACAGAGTGGAAAAGAATGTGTGAGTGGGGATAAAAATTCGTTCGTTGCTGTCGAAACAAATTGATGGCGTTGACATCACGTGGACACAGAAATAAATAAATTGAAGTGTCAAAAGATAATTTTGGTAGCCAAAACATCATCTCTCGGAGCGCTAGATAGCAGATACCACATCGAGTTGAAACCGGCCAAGTCACCGCCAATGTCTAGTAATTGCATTTTTACCATTTCAGTCACGCATATGCTCACAATGAAAACCATACTCAGCCAGTAACAATCATTAAGAGATGCAGGAATAAATTCACAAGACAAGAAATAAAGATAAATTCTCACTGTTGGTGTTTATGGGTGTTTCTTTAAATATTCTATAGTTGCTGATAGATCTGTCATCAACTCTTCCATAGACGCTTTCATGGCTATTTTACTTTCTTTCACCCTTATACTCATGACAACAACCATATTGGTAATGTACACAGTGGCTGAAAATAAATAAACTGATGAACTCAATTACTAGAACTACTCTTTATTGCATTTTCAAGTTCATGACGGCCGATAGTCTTACGTCGCTTTATCATTATACATTATTTTTCTTGTGTATTTAGATATTGCCTTCATTTTTTGATGTTATTCAATGTTACTTTTAAAAATTTCAGCAGATATCTGCCCTTATTTATCATTTCGATAATTTATTCCTGAATCTTTTTTGGCATGTGATTTAGTTATTTAACTATTACTTACTCCGAATTAGAGGTATATGATGGACTGCTCTGTGTTCTGACTGGTGCTTTCATTTTAATTAATCTAGACCTTACTCGAAATCCTGCCACCTCTGTGACTCCGGTAATTCGAGAAGTTGACGACAACCGTTTATTAATGGACTAATACAATTCAGATCAGTCAGAATATCGAGCCAGTCAAATAATTCATCATTACCCATTTGTCCGATTCATATTTTGGACTGCCTTAAAAAATATACATACAATCTTTGGTCCAAATAGGTATTACTACGGTATAGTTTGAAATGTTCTTTCAGCTAGACGCAACTATTCCTTTAGTAATTGCTTATTTTCCCACCACATTTTACCCTTTTGAGCTGTTTCCGACGTAACCCAGAATTCAAGAACGCTGTACCGTCCGATATCTACAAAGTGATCAACGTTGAAACTGTATCAAGTGGGTGAGTGACAGCAAAAAGTAAGCATACCTTTACGGACTTCACGGACTGCCGGTAGAAGGCCTAGACCCGGCTTTCTTTTCGACGGCAAAATCAAAAGTGAAACCCATACATATATTTATTCCGAGGACATTGACTTGATCACATAGCGATTTAAGATTGTTTTCTAGTTAGTATTGATCTGCGACATGCCTTGAGCCAAACACGTTCGGCTTTTCCGGGACGCTTCATTTTATGTGTAGCCGGTTGTTGTTTGGCGATGTCCGTCATCTCTGTCGACACTGGTTGAATTTGATTGGTCAACTCTTGGTCAATGGAATGTTGGTGTACCTGCGTCTTCAGCCGTCGCACTTGGAACAGGAGCACTTTCGTCTTTACCTGATCCTGCGCACTCTGGAGTTGCAGTTGATGGCTCTGTTTCAGTTTATTCTGCTTTTCTGTGGGACTGAAATAGGTGCTTCGATCTCCCTGCACCGTTCCTTGAACTTGATAATTAAATGTTGTAGCTTTGCTACTTGTTTTAAGGCAGTTTCCTTATCAGACCTCAAGATTTCCATTAATTGAATCACTAGAAGAGAAAAGAAAATAATAATTCAAATCGGTAACACATCGGTTTCTCATTTAATTCCTACATAAAATGAGTTTTATTCACGGTAACCAATCTGCTCCTATCGCTTCCCATTGCTGACGGCACTCTCGTATGACTCTACTTTCCATTATTATCTAAACCGAACTTAATAATAACTAAGTCGGGTTATAAATTTGCGCTTCGTGAAACCCCTATATATTAAGGTTTTTGTGTCTGACACCACCATACTCCAGCCATCCATATTTATCACTCGTTCAAACATTCCTTATACACAGACATCCGTCACAGCATCCACTGGACGCAACAAAGAAGTAAAATCTACTACTAAGATTTTATTAGTCGGTACAATTCATTATCATTCATATATCTGGTACAAGAAAGCTACTACATTTATTAAATTTATCACAAATATAATGTCAGTAACGGAAGTCATATCTATTCCGCTATTTGCGAGGGCGTCCGCGCTTCTCAATTTTAAAATACATTACAGTGGTATAGAACTAGTGGGGTTCAATTACTTTTCCTAAGGTTTAATATGATTAGTAAGGTATTCACTCGTTCATTCGTGCCTGGTGTCATTATGTTAAGTCAAATTAGGGTTAGTTAGTCGCCCCATATAGCCCACTGGACATTAGTGTGACGAGTCCTTAACGTCCTAGTTTGAATGTGGAGTTTAGTTATACCCTTTACATGCACTACAAGTCGATCACATTACATAAACTCAAAAGTTGCTCGCCCCACACTCTCCACTGGACACTAGTGTGACGAACTATTAGTGTTGTGTGATAAGACAGTGAAACTACAAACAGACTAAAAGCTTGACTCGGTTCCCGATTTTCATATGTAGATTTTAATCTTTTTCCCCTAGAATTCCACGTTTGCTTGACTTACCTGTTGCAAACATGACACGTACATGAGGAGGCATATAAAATGAAGACAAGGGGGCGTTCAGTACGTTACCTCCGTTACTAACCACCACAGGCCACAAGAAATTTAGTAATAGACGGTGTAGTAAAAACCACTCCAATAAATGGTTTAGTAGCAACAAGCACTCTTTGTAGGTCATAATTATGTACACATTTTGCCATTGTAGCTTTTTAGAGTTAGCCGTGGCCGAAAATATGTGAATGTTAGCCAATGAAAATAATTTCATTTTAGAGTAGTAAACACAATATTGTTGGGCTAGAACTGATTTCTAGACCCAAAACTCTGATTTGTGACTAAAGTGCGTAGGTTCATAGCACGCAAATAGCAATAAGTTCAATTAAATATAAAAAATACACCAAATAAACAATATTAATTAAGAGAAAAAACAACAAAAATATAAACAAAGAAATTAAATAAAATGATATCAATGCAAGAAGTAGTGCAAGAAACTAACTCAAAAATAGCAAAGAAACACAAAATTACAAAAAACAGACTCGAATAGCTTAGAAAGATGGTAAAACATCGAAAAATTCTAGAAAATCCCAGAACATTTCATAAGAATGGCGATAACCATCATAAAAGCCACATAGAGCAATAAAAGTTATCAAAATAAATAAATTAGTAATAAAAATAAAAATTTGGAAAAAAGAAATTAAGAAAAACATCATTAAAATAAAAATTAATTTAATATGAAATGTTCTGGAATCGTTCCAAATCCATCATGGAGGTAAATTTAGCAAAAAATAATTAGAAAATAAAAATTTAAAAATAAAAATAAAAATTATGGCACTAAAATTGCCATTAAAAATATCAACAATAGAAAATAGAAAATTCTAGAATAAAAAGAATTCGAGTTTGTTTTAATGCATCAATACATACACGCGTACTTGCACACACAAAATTAGGTATATATACCAACGCATTTTAGTCACAAAAGTAATCTTTATGCCAAAAATCTTTGTTCTGTGAGAAAATTTTTCGAGATCCTGATAAAAGTAAGGAAGATTATTTATGTTATGTTCATTATTATTTATATAATTATCATATGTTAAATGTATTTCTTTTTAATTAATACAAGAGGGATCAACATCGAACGAACTAGCCGTCGATTTTGATCCGTCTTGCACCCAATTTTCATCAATAACTTTAACGTCATTGTGCCACACAGCCTTGACGTCTGCAGGCCACTGCCTGGCAAAGCACTTCTATATTATAAGTTGCGGGTGGTATAGGCCACTGGGTTCGTCGATGAATTACCTTTGGGCGATGGAGTTCTTAGAACTCGTTATCGATATTATAGTACGGTAGTATATTACCGAGTACATTCACATTAGGGCTTGTCGTAGTGAGGCCACGAAAGCAAGCAATTTTCTTTAAATCGACTTTTCTCGTGCACAATATACACATAACGTATACACTAAAAATCAACATTGATACATTACCCTAGGTATGATAAACGGAGTAAAGCTCCAGACTCAAATTAATCACAATTCACAATTTATGTAGTCGGCTAAATGTCATCAATAATCAACTCTACCTATACGTTCGTCGAATCTGGATTGATAAATGTTCTAAGTAAAATTTTTAGTAATAGTGTAAAGTAAAAACTCTTTTTTAATGATTGATTTAGCAGCGATAGTATTCGTAAAGGTGTTCGACGTGCGTATCAGCTAGATTTGGATCTCAAATAGACTCTGAACTAACTATAAAAATATAAATCGTAAACCCCTAAAAGTATAAATTATCATCTCAATTTCATAAAAATATGAATTATCATTGGTTATAAAAGCATAATTTATAAATTTAATTTTTTGAAAAATATAAATTATAAGTTTATATTGATTGCGAATTTATAAGTTAATTACAAAATCATAAATTATAATCATAATTTTATACGAATATAAGTTACAAGTAGTTATAAAGGTACAAATTATGAATTTAAATTTGTGAAAAGTATATGAATTACAACTTTATATTGACTATAGATCATAAATTATAGTTCTAAGTTAATTATAAACGTATAAATTATAATCCTAATTGCATAAAAATATAAATTATAATTAGATATAAAAGGGTAAACCAAGACAAAACCGAGATACGAGCCCTGAAACTACAGATGCGGGCCATGGAGACCAAACTGAATCAACAGACTATCGACGAACATGTCACGGCAGCCATCCGACCTATGGCTACCGAATGGGCCGAAATGCATCCACCCAAGCCCAAAGCCAAACGAAAGCGGTTAGGTCGAGATGGTCGTGAGCGAATTAAACGACTGCAGTTAGCCGAACAAGGGCTGGAATCAGAAGCAGCAAAGTTAAAACCGCTTGATGGNTGCCTGGCAAGCACTTCTATATTATAAGTTGCGGGTGGTATAGGCCACTGGGTTCGTCGATGAATTACCTTTGGGCGATGGAGTTCTTAGAACTCGTTATCGATATTATAGTACGGTAGTATATTACCGAGTACATTCACATTAGGGCTTGTCGTAGTGAGGCCACGAAAGCAAGCAATTTTCTTTAAATCGACTTTTCTCGTGCACAATATACACATAACGTATACACTAAAAATCAACATTGATACATTACCCTAGGTATGATAAACGGAGTAAAGCTCCAGACTCAAATTAATCACAATTCACAATTTATGTAGTCGGCTAAATGTCATCAATAATCAACTCTACCTATACGTTCGTCGAATCTGGATTGATAAATGTTCTAAGTAAAATTTTTAGTAATAGTGTAAAGTAAAAACTCTTTTTTAATGATTGATTTAGCAGCGATAGTATTCGTAAAGGTGTTCGACGTGCGTATCAGCTAGATTTGGATCTCAAATAGACTCTGAACTAACTATAAAAATATAAATCGTAAACCCCTAAAAGTATAAATTATCATCTCAATTTCATAAAAATATGAATTATCATTGGTTATAAAAGCATAATTTATAAATTTAATTTTTTGAAAAATATAAATTATAAGTTTATATTGATTGCGAATTTATAAGTTAATTACAAAATCATAAATTATAATCATAATTTTATACGAATATAAGTTACAAGTAGTTATAAAGGTACAAATTATGAATTTAAATTTGTGAAAAGTATATGAATTACAACTTTATATTGACTATAGATCATAAATTATAGTTCTAAGTTAATTATAAACGTATAAATTATAATCCTAATTGCATAAAAATATAAATTATAATTAGATATAAAAGGGTAAACCAAGACAAAACCGAGATACGAGCCCTGAAACTACAGATGCGGGCCATGGAGACCAAACTGAATCAACAGACTATCGACGAACATGTCACGGCAGCCATCCGACCTATGGCTACCGAATGGGCCGAAATGCATCCACCCAAGCCCAAAGCCAAACGAAAGCGGTTAGGTCGAGATGGTCGTGAGCGAATTAAACGACTGCAGTTAGCCGAACAAGGGCTGGAATCAGAAGCAGCAAAGTTAAAACCGCTTGATGGTTGATGGACAGAACCGGATTGATGTATAAATAAAATTGTAAACTTTTGATGTTGAAGTCTCGCGTGTTGAATAATGAAGTTGAGTGATGAGGTGTGCGTTTTTGGGAAAACAATAGAGGCAAGGGACCAATGAAATCGGACACAAATCTTCTATCGATAGTCCGTGGACCCAAGGAGTACCCGATTATTATAGTGCAAGTAGTGCGCTCACTTTTTGCGAGTACTCACTCAGTTGACACATTACCAACGATGATCGCTCATCGGGTGTCAATTGGCAGAATCAACCTTGTATTCTGGGTTACTCTGGAAACAGCACGAAAGGGTGAGATGTTTGACCACCTGTAACCCACCAATATAAACAAAATCAAATCTATAGTTACATCATATAATTTCGACTAGTTCTTAGCGGCCATGGAGGATTTCTTCATCTTCATAGAATATTCTAGTTTTTCTAGTCCTTTTTATTATAGTTTTAATTCTTAATTCATTTAACTGTTGATATTTTGTTGAAATCTTGTCTATTTCCATTCCTACTTTTTTTATCACCAATATTTCAAATTTGTTTGCTTCTGTTATCATCTATGCTAGGTTTGAGCTCCCATAATGGTCAACTTCCTCAAATAGTTTGGTTAAACCAACTTTTTAGGTTCATTTTTTTATCGATTTTTTGATCAATTACAAATTTTTTACCATCAAATGTTTGTCAAATTTTTTATTTTATTCAAAAAATATAAAAATTTTTCGAATTTTTTTCCAACAAAATTTTAATAAAATTTATCGAATATTTTTAAATTTTTATTCAAATTTCTACTAAATTCCAGAACTACTTGAGTGCCCTCAGCCACTTGGGCGTTTTATCCCGCCACTATCATTCTAAACTTTTTACGAATCACTCGTTTAACTTTATTATCCACCAGAATGGCAAATTCATCGATATCTTCACTTGTGTTGCAATTAATTTCGGAGTCACAAAAGCTATATTATCTTCCTCACCCATTGAAAATTATTATAAATTTACATGCTGAACCCCAATCTAACAAGTCAATATTATAAATATAAAAAAGGAATAAAATTATTTGAAAAGCCATTCTGAAATAATACTATTAAATATATCAAATTTCACGATTTTTATTTCCTACTGGAATGATTAATGTGGTTAACATTGTAATTAAATAGTTTGTAATTTCACAATTACATTGCCCGGAGACCACACCAATTAAAAAATATTATATTCGTCTTTAACACTTCCTTACCTACTTCTTTAGAAAGTCTTGATCTTACTAAATTTTTAATATCTTTCGCAGTTATTTATGTAATAAATTTATTTTAAAGTTAACTAAATATTTCATTTGTTTTGTAATTCAATATTTAGTTATTAATATCAACAAATTGAGTGTTGTTTAAATGTTTAGATAAAAGTTATAACCAGATACTGCGTTTCACAGAAATAATGCGAAATATATTAAGTGTAATTTTCTTTTATTTAATACTTATATTCATTAAAAATGCCAAGTCAGATAAGCAAGACTGTCAAGATAATATATGTAAATGTTACATGTTGCCAGTAGACTTTATTGGCCCAGTTCCAAAATCATTTGTTCGACTACAAAACGAAGAATGCGTGGATATATCTGACCTTAGAAATTTTTCTTCAAAAGTTGATTATAGTGATGACACTCATCAAAACGGTAATCAATTGGTAATTAATTTTCAAAACAATACAAATGAATTTAATATAAATGATGATGAAATAAATATATATTCAAGTGAAAACACATTAACAGAAACTGAAGGAAACAAATCTACTCTGACAAATACTGCCGATAGCATTTCGCACGATAAACAACTTAATAAAGTTATTTTACCAAAAATTAAAAATCTTACTATTAGAATTTATTTGCCGGATCATACCAAAGTCTTAATTGAAACTCCAGGAATTAACGAGCAATTAACTGAAGAAGTTAAAATCAATTGCATTGATTAACAACTATTTTACATTATTTAATTTTTATTTTTGTGAACAATATCATTTTGTCATAAAATAAATAATTTTGTTTACATAAAAATTGTTTATTAGTTTAAATTAAATCTATTTAAACAAGATAAAGGTGGAATAAAACAAAGCTAATTTTGTTGGTGATTCATTTTTAGAAAAATAAGACCAATAAAGCACATGATTGTTAGTGACATCACAAAGATGTAAGCATCAATAAAATTTGTATGTTAAACTATTTTTAGTATCAAAAGTGTATGTTTAATTTAAATTCTAAATTTCATTGGATTTTTGGAAGAGCTATACATATGCGTGTTGAATTATGACCTCAATATTGTAGATAGAAATTGTGTCTCAATTTCAAGGTCATAAGAGAAGACAAATAACAGTCGAAAGAGTAGATAAACATACAAAAGTAGTTAGAAAATTATATGTGTGCATATCTAAAGAATGCAAGTCATTTCAAATCAATAAATAACAATTGTTAAGCTATATCTAGGTTACAAGCATTTAAAGTGATTTATAAAAACTGATTTGTAGAGGCATGAAGTTAATAATAAATCTTTGAATTTATGTTTTGGATGTTTTATCGCCTTAAATGGTATGTTGGAATCGTCTGTTGTTTCAAATAAAATAAACATTGGACCACCTTTTATTAACAGTAAGTTTATTATTAATTAAAAATTGTATTAAAATTAAATTTCTTCTTAATAATAGTGATTTTTTATGCATAATAAATATCTTATCAATTATAATTTAATAAAATTAAATAATATAAAATGGCTGAATATAATTTGAAGTTTATGCTTTAATCTTTGTATTTTTATAGATAGCAACATAAGATTAAAATTAGAAAATTGGATTGGATCAGATAAAGTTCGTGTGATTTTGCATCTTAACTGTTATTTATTTTAATTAATTAGTCAACTAATCTCACAAGAAATAGCTCAAATAGAAAACGATTCCACCCATCTTCTGTAGATAAAAATAAGCAAATCAACTCAAAATTTGAAAGTAATTGGAAACGTCGAAGAGAACATCATAAAACTAGTGGATTTATTTCAATAAATTCTCTTCATTCCACAAACTTAAACAGTGTTAGTCAAAGAAGACATTCTGATTTTGATAGAATGACAAGATCAAGTTGCGAAATAAGGCGACAGAATCACAGCTTTACTGATACCGACAGAGGTGATCACGGGGACCCTTTTTATAGACGAAATGGTGAGAATTATTTTTTTTAATTCAAAGAAAAAAAGTCCTAATATACTAATTTAATATTATTCATTTTTTTATATATTAGTTAGAATAGCCGTAAATAAGTTTTTAATTAAACTTGCTCAGTTTTGTCATTCAGTTAGAAGCATCATCCCCACAGTCACGTGATAGGCACGATTGTTTATGCGATTAACGGCGATCGCCATTGATCGATAGAGATTCGTTTTAAGATTTTAATTAGACTTTCTCTAGTCTATTTATATCGATTCTTTACTGATTTTACGACGCTATGATAAACAAAACTAAACGATGGAATTAATAATAACTAACAATATATGATTAAATTTTCTTTAGGAATTATAAACAAAAAGGTCATTTGACATTTGTTTGCGGTTCGTTGTAATATAATTAATAATAATCTGCAATTAAGGGAGATTTTTTTGCTGGTAATGATTCAGAGATTTTTTTCCGTGTCCTATAACAAATTGGAAATTAATTAAATTGAAATAGTTTAACAAAAGTTTTGTCGAAAATGAAACTCATATATTTATTATAAATTTCCAAATTTCAGTGTCTTTAATTTGTGAATTAGTAAGTCCTAACCAACCATCCTCTCCCTATATTCAACACTAGATTTACGGGCTGAGCCAATTTGACTAATTTAAAATTCTATTGCTACACACATATATATATATATATATATATATATATATATATATATATATATATATATATATATATATATATATATATATATATTATATATATATATATATATATATATATATATATATATATATATATATATATATATATATATATATATACATATTAGGTATACCTATTTTACGACTATTTTTACCCGTAAATCTAGTGTTAATAAAAGGAAAAGTCACTTATATTGTCTGATATCGTCAAGCATCTGAGTAGATATAAAAAAGAGGGATAACTTAGTTTAAAAACCATGTCACTAAAACGTCCTTACTCAAAATATACTAAAATACATTCAAAATAAAAAAATGAGCCAAATCACAGAAAAAGAGCTAAAAAATCTAATGTATTAAAGAGAAATTGGGGGAAAGGAAAATTTTTGAGAAAATTCATGAAGGAAATATGTACAAAAACAAAATAAACAAATTTCAAAAAAACCCTTAAAATGACTGTAAAACTGACATAAAACAGAAAAATCCTTTTACTTAAACTTTCAGTTGTTATCACTGGTAAATGTTACGTAAATGTTAAATAGTAGCATTTGCATTGAAAAAAATACTAATATTATTGTAAGAATAAACATTATTTAAAGTGGAAAAATTATTTGAATAATAAGAATATTCAATTTGTGGAAATAGTTAGAACGACGAAGTCAGTAAAGACATGAAAGAAAATAACTAATTTAAATATGAATGTCTCAGATCAATGGCTCTGGGTTCCCCTCATACATCTACCTACTTGAAATAATTTCCATCTTCCAAGAGTTTAATTTTTTTCCCTCTGAATAATTAATTGTAATTAGATAATATTTTTTAACCGAAATGTTTGCAACTAAATATATTTATTAATCAATTAATAAATAAATAAATTTTTTATTGATTTATTATGAATTAGAAAAGATTTATAAATGAAATTAGCATTTAAAGCATTTTAATATTTATCATATTTAATCATGTTTTTGGTATTTTAATTATTTTTTTAAATACTAAAATGTACTTAGATTAATTTAAACTATTTATTTCTACAATTAATTAATAATTGTAATCAGTTATAAAATCTAAGTTAATTACAACTTTATTGATTTAATCGCTATATAAAATAAATAGTAAAAACATAATTGTAGTTATTTTGAAAATTAAAATGTTATTAAAAATTATATTTTTTCAGAATTTTAAATGACGAAATTTATATACGATGTTCGTCTGTGCCATCCTGTTTTTATTATTATTATTATTATTATTATTATTTTTATTTTATCTAATCTCTTAAGTAAACTTCGAAATAATAATTTAATTTAAAAGGAACACTTTATAAATCAATTAAATAAATAAATCAATTAAATATAATTTTTTATTAAGCAGTTTTAACATGTAAATTTTTTACTTCTTCATAAGTTAAATAAGTCTTAACTTTATTTAAATTAGTTTTTACACGATAATCGAGCAAATTTACTCGCATAAGCATAATGCTTTCTCTGACTTTGCAAAGAGTTCATGTCTTAATAGCATCTTTTAGAGTCCCAGTTTTATTTGAAATCGGACCACCACAACCACACGAATCTTTAAATGAATCACCACGATCAAATCCAGTCTTGTATAAACCAAAAACTTACATTGTATTTATTAAAAAGCTTGACTATGAATCAGGAAATATATCGATGTTTTTTTTGATATTCACAAATTTTCGGTACTGCCCTTTTCAAGTGATTTTACATGTTTAATTATCCATTGTAGGTATTTTTTATAATTTTCAGAAATTTAATATAGTAAATCTGTTTAGTTATGATAAAAACGTGCATTTTTATTAATTATCAAGTGCAAAATATTAAAAAAAATTGTAAAATGTATTAAAAATCATAATTAATATTAACTAAAACTCGGGAATATACCTTCATATGAACATTTTTTAATATATAATAATTCAATAATCATTGCCATTATTTAATTGCCACGTTTAATATTTCAATTAAAATATATATTTAGCTTTTAATAAACAAAAATCGTGTTATATTTTAAACAATTTAATGGATACAATAAATGTTAAAATCTGGATCTGAGATTTCTAGCAATTGTTACAATAATAAATCACTGCTTCTGCTTTTTTATATTACGGAATTATTAAATTGTTAAAATTGATCCTTAATTTTATTATTTTCATTTTCATTCCACAATGTTATAAAATTTTATAATATAAATGGGATGCCGGTTTAATTAATTTCCCATAAATTTCGACAAAGGTTTTTTTTACCAAAATCTTATATTATATTTTTAATAATAAATTATGTAAACTTAAAATTTACTACGAATATTGAGAAGCTTTGATTATTTGTCTCATAAGTCCAACCTTGTGATTTTTACATAAAATATAGTAATTGGAGTCTATTTCTTTTGTTAATTATTAGGGATATAAAAGTTTTCTTTCCAAATTTTGCTTGTTTATACGAAAATGAAAAAAAATTATTATTTTTAAAGACATTTTAGAACAATCAAAATTCTTAATTGCACGAATTTTTTTAATAAAAAAAAATCAACATCCCTTAATATTATTTTTTAATTAAAATAATTCACAAAACTTTTTTTTACTTACATATAATAAATGAGATGCTTTCAGTACCACTGTATATGTTCTGATACTTTAAAGGTACAGGTAACCCTCGATTAACACGGTAGTTTGGTTCCAAGAATTCTCCGTGCTAATTAAAATCGTGTTAATCGAAACTAACAATTAATACAATTCATGGGGTTTGGTTCCAAAAAATTTAAAAAATTATTTATGTTTTTGATAGTTTTTATTATTTTCATGCATCCAGTACAAAAAAAGAAGATTGAAATACAAATAGACTTGAAATCAAAAAATAACAAAAAATAGTAAAATAAATTCATTCATTTTGCATAAATTAATTCATTTTGCATAAATATCAAAATAAAAATATGGCATAATTTAAATTGACCATAGATAAGGTTAACAAATTCCATCATAATCACTTTCAACTTCATCATCACTCTCAAAATCTCTGAAAAAATGTGTAATGTGTGGCTGATTCATTTTTACTGGTGCTTCTTCATCGCTTAAATAATTTTCTGACACTTCATTAGTCGCTTGTGGTTTCTGGATTATGGTTATAAAATCAGTGAGAAGAGCCTTTTTTTTGATTTTTTTTAAGTTCTTTCTCGACTTCTCGGTAAGGAGCTAAGCATTTTTCTATCTCGCGTTGAATTTTCAGACTACGGTCCATTGACGGATCATTGGCAAGGAAATGGTTTTCTAATTTTTTAGCCATCTCAAATCCTTCTCTTAATGATTTGAGTGTGAAGTTTTGCTCTGCGGCATCAGTCTCAGTATCAGTGTCTGAACTTGGTAAATCCGTATAAGTTTCGTTGACCATCGCCACTAACTCCTCTTCTCCCAAATTTGGTTCGGCTAGCAATTCTTCCACATCCTGAATGGCCAAATCTTCAAATCCTTCTCCGCCTAAGGTATGAGCTAAATCGACAATAGCACGATATTCATCCACCACTGGTTGAATTCTATTATTAAGTAGAACCACTTCAGGCCATATAGGTTTCCAGCTACCGTTTAATGTGGAAGGTCGTAATTCCTCTACAGCCAAAGCAACTATTTTTACACAGTCCAAAATTGTAAAGTTCTTCCATACTTGACTGACGGTTAAGCTTGAATCTGAGTCCATTTCATCTAAAATTTTTTTAAACGTTCGCCTGATGTAGTATGCCTTAAATGTTGATATAACACCCTGATCTAAGGGTTGGGTTAATGACGTTGTATTAGGTGGAAAAAAAACGACCTTGATATTAGGATGACTTAGCTCTTGAGGATGTCCAGCAGCATTATCCAATAACAATAAAACCTTAAAATTAAGATTTTTCCGAAGCATGTACTTCTCTACTTCAGAAACAAAGCAATTCAGAAACCAGTCCTTAAATAGGCTAGCAGTTATCCAAGCTTTTTATTTGAACGCCAATGCACGGGTAATTTGTTTTGTCAAGAGCTTTCATTGCTCTTGGAATTTAATGATCGATGAATAAAAAGTGGTTTAGTCATGAAATCTCCAGATGCATTGCTACAAAACAGTAATGTTATGCGATCTTTAGCAGCTTTAAATCCGCGAGCAGTTTTTTCGCTTTTTGCGATATAAGTGCGTTTTGGCATTTTTTTCCAACACAAGCCAGTTTCATCTGCATTAAAAACTTGATCAGCAGTATAGCTGTGTTCCTCTATAATTTTGGCCAGTTCTTTTGGAAATACTTTAGCAGCAGCCTCGTCAGCAGATGCGGTTTCTCCTTGAAGCTTCACATTGTGTAAAGAAAATCGTTTCTTAAAATTTTCAAACCAACCTTTACTTCCTGAAAATTCACGAATTGGGGTCTGTTGTTCAAACGATTGTTGGGAAGTTGATGGTTGACTAGGTAAAGCTGGCGCTGGTCTGGTTTCTTTTAGATGGTTAAAAATTTTAACAGCCTTATACCTGATAACATTTCCATCTAACGGCATTCGCTTTTGCGTATTGTCCTCTATCAAATCATTAAAGCTTTTTCCATCATTTCCATAATAACGTCTCGAGCATGAGATGTTTTCTTTGCACTTATGGAAGATGCAGCTGCAACGCTTTTCCTTATTTTTTCTTCATTTTTTTTATAGTTCGTATAGTTGCTTCATTGAATCCAAAAGCTTTGGCAACTAAAGTTGATCCTTCACCTTTTCTTAAACGATCTAAAATTTCAACTTTTTGACCAAGAGATATTGCATTTCTTTTTAATTTTGTTTTGGTTGCTTTCGCATGACGGGCTAGTTTTCTAGAAATTTATGAATTTTACAATAGAATATTAATTAAGAAAAAATCTTACAAATTCGCTGTTGTTCAACTTAATATGTATAGTCCACGACCACTAAAAAATCTTGCTTGAATAAAATTTGAAATGGGAATTATAAAGAATTAAACAAAATTAAACTTTTAAATAAAATTAATCACTTTTATTTATTAAAATCAATTTTTATTTTTTAAAAATTACTTCTTTTCACTACAAGAAATCAATAATGTATGACTTGACTGGCTTGGACATAAAATATAAAAACATAAGAAACAGTTACTGCGATTGAGAAAATTTGAAAACGTACATTACATATGTTAACATATTTAAAAAAAAACAAGCCAACTAAGATTGTACAAATTTGAAAATGTACATTACATTACATATATTTATTTATATACGTATATGTACATAAAAAAGTCAACTAAGATTTTACAAATTTGAATTTTGCAACCGTGTTAATTAAGGGTTTTCATCAATTTTGAAGCCGTGTAAAATCAAAACCGTGCTAAAAAATATCGTGTTAGACAAGGGTGTGCCGCAATATTTTAACCGTATTAAAGCGAAATCGTGTTATTCAAGTACCGTGTTAATCGAGGGTTACCTGTACTACATATTTCATACCATCAGCTTCAAGGAGTTAATTTAATGCTCATTTCGTATGAAGTAATTCTTTTGAATTCAGTACGTCATTCAAAGGACATGTATGTTCTGACGCAATATTTAGGGTAGGTTTTATTTATTATCCATATAGTTATTCTCTTTGTATTTCATCTATTAGTAAGTTGAAAAGGAAAATTATATATCACTAGTTTACATAATGTTTTGTGATTTGATTGTATATAGTTTGATCGAAAACATTTGAACATTTACAAAAGTTCCTGTTTCCAATAATTCGTATAGAGGACCCTATTTTAATCTAATAATTACCACAAACCCCCGTGAAAAAGGTTTGTTTGTGTACTACGTGTAATACTAGAAAAAGGAGCGTAACTCTAATAAATTAAACTTTAAGTTAATCTAAGGTAATTTCAATAAATACGTAATACGGAAAGGATAGAAAATGCATTTGAGCGACTAAAAGACACTGATATGCGGAATATAATTGAATGTACATGATATATTTACAGTTCGACAGGCTTAAATAATTATTATTAATTACATTTTTGCGGACCACAGATTGACAATGACTGTTCTAGAAAATTCATTAAACAGCAGGTAGAAATCTAGTGGCCTGTAAAAAAATAAAATTTCTCTGAAGAAACTCATAGTTTTTTCCATATATAATAATGATTTTAATTTTCCCCATAATTAATTAACTATGCTTTCAAGGTTAAATGACAACTTTTTTGGTAGCCTAATTATTTATAATAACCGATGAATTTTCAAATGAAATATATTCCTTCTATTCCACTTACTGTTCAATTTTTTTCTCACTTTTGTCAAAATTTGAAATATAAACAAATTCATAATTAAAACAAAAACATTTATTCAAAATGTCTTAACATTCAACCTTAACAGTAATTAGACATTTTCATTAATGTTGAAACAGTTTTTAGCAGTAAAAAGCGTTCCAGGATTGCATATGCTATTTGGAAAACAATTTCCCTTTATTAATATATATTGTAAGTAATTCTTTCAGCTGACATTATTACACTTTAAAAGTTAAAATATTTAACTCCTGGTAGTTTCATGCTGTCAGCCAATCTTACCATATTGACTCGAACGGATTTCCATCGGATATTATTTCAATACGACGTGCTTTCAGCTAAAATATTAATTACCTCCCCCATGTTCGAAATTTGATTCTACTTTCAGGGGGATTAAGCACGTCGAAAAATGCGATGCTTTCAGGTCTCGGGACAAATTTTGACGTCTTACTAAGTAATTAAAGTTAGTTAAGTAACTAACCGGTTACAGACGACATTATACAAAACAGTTAGTCTTGTTTTTTATACGAATTGATGTGTATCCCATTTAAATTTCCTCCAATGGATCAATGACTTTAGGAACTTATGTTCGTCACGTGACCATAGAAACAAAATAACTCAATTAACCATTAACAAAAGAAAAAATTATACTTCATGACTTCGCATTCATTATAGAAATAATTGCTTTCACAAAAATCGCATTATTTAGGGTGCACTTCAGTGTTGTACTTAATGGCTCTTCTTATCGGAACTACATGACAACATAATACTTAAAGAATCTGCTGCCAATTTATCGAAACGGTACTGTGAAAGCATTCGAAAAAACAAAGCTTTGTATTTATAATTCGACTTGAACTTGTTTGCAAAATCAAGAACTTCATTAAAATAGAAATGGGTAAAATAACAATTTTTATTCGTAGTATAACGTTGCCCCTATGATTTACAAAAGGAAAATAAGGATTAAAGACTCAAATCTATTCCGTATGCATTAAAATAAATAAAATGACAGTTCTAATTTGTGAAATGATACCTCACTGCTACCTACAAAAGAATGACAATTTATGATCTCAAATTTTCGTTTTGAGTTTAAATGTGGATAGTATTGAAAAACTTTCGCTAAATAATGATCCTTATTTTTCATCATATTATTTTACCATTAATAGAAACTTGATAAAACCAGAGATTCCTCTTGAACCTTAGAACAATCGAATTTAAATTATAACAATAAATAAATATCGAAGTATTTAATTATATGAAATGGGACCTCACAAGTACACAGCGATTTCTAAGAAATAAATTTTTTTAATAATTAAAAAGTTTACTAATTTTATGGTCTTTTATTAACTTAGATAGTTGGTTTGAGCTATCGAGTAAGGCAGAGGCAGCAGTAGAAGAAAAGTTGTTTTTGTTTTGCGTATATTAGTCAATAGTTTCTGACCAAGTTTAAATAAACTTGAGATGTATTCCTTGACGAATTTAAAATTTGGTGATTTCTAAATCTATAAAATAGAATGCAAAATATAGAGTGACAGAAAGATATTGGTCTGGCAAGTCAACATCACCATTTTTTCATTGAAAGCCGTTTTTCTGTAATATTTTGTATATTGCCATTACTGCTTGATGGATTGTTGAAATAATTTTTACATATTTCTTTTTATAAGTTTACTATACATCGAATAGTGTGTGTTTTCGACTATAAAATGTTTAGTTATAAAATATTTTTTTATGAAGTAGTTGTGCCATAAGTTGGTCTAAAGGTACCACAAATTCTTATCTTCAAATTAAAGAGGTAATTTGCTAAATTCGCATCATCACATTTGAATACCTTTGAGGATAGTTCCCATATTGTCTTCTTGCCCTGGCCCGAATTTCTGTTGGTCCAGCCGCCGGTAAATGGTTCTTTAGCAAAATTCCTCTCGGTATAAAATTGAATATGTTGATTAATATAAAATTAATATAAAATTAAAATTGATTAATATAAAATTAATAAAATGCTTACATAAAATTTAAAAAATGAAAAATATTATATTTAGATAAATAGAAAAATTCAATTAAAATTAATACTTGAGACAAACAATTTTTTTTCTTTCTAATAACAATTTATATTTTTTATCTTCATCTATTATCTGATTTCTTTAAACATTTTATTTATTTTCATTACGACTATGGATCAAAATTTCTATTTTCAATATAAATAAAAAATTTTGATTTATATTTTAAAACAGGCTGTGTCGAAAATTCGTGAATATCAAAAAAACATCTATATCCTTACTGATTCATGGTCAATTTTTTAATAAATACAATGTCAATTGAGGTGAAAATTGAAAAAAGTTCTTATAATAATATCAAATAAGTTTCAACAGATAATTTAGCAAAATCCCTCTCGAGATAAAATTGAATATGTTGATTTCTATAAATAGTTTTTTTGAATAAAATGCCTACATAAAATTTAAAAGATAAAAAATGTTATAAATATATTATATATAGATAAATAGAAAAATTCAATTTAAATTAATACTTGAGACAAATAAATTTTTTTTGATTTCAAAAATTAATTTCCTCCCAATTTCACAAATTTCTGTCAGTGTATTTGTTGAAAATGCAGATATTTCTGGATATACACAGTATTTATAGTATTTTATATATAGAATTTATATATATACACACATAGTATTTATTAAAAATATTTGACTATGAATCAGTAAAGATATCGATGTTTTTTTGATATTCACAAATTTTTCTGCACAGCCTTTTTCAAGTGATTGTGATCATTATCTATTAATTTTGAAAATAAAAGGAAAAAATAAATTTATTTTATATTTTATAATAACATTATTGGTCAATTTTAATTTTAATATATAATTTTAAATTTTAAATGATTAAATTTTAAGTTATTTTTTAATTTAAATTTAAATTTTAAATTAAATTAAATTTAATTTAGTTGAATGTTGAGGGTTTATGTTTTTTGAGAGTTTCTGCGGATAATCTTTGTAATGTATTTTTGATCACATTTTGTAATATTTGGCATTTTGTTTCGTATAAGAGTGATGCTGATTTGTGTACTTTTTCCAGTGTTCGTGATAATTACTGGTTTCGTTTTTAACGTGTTCTTTGAGTCTTGTTTGGAACGTTGTGTTTTTTCCTAAGTAAAATGCGTCACACCTTGTGCAAGTGATTTGATATACAATGTTTTTTGAGAAGAAAAATCATTTGGCAGAGGAGTGACATAGAAAATCTAGCTGAAATATATATATATATTGAAATGAATTAATTTACAATACTTTCTAGAAGTGTTTCTTTTCACAGAATTATATCAATTTGATAAGATTTTAATAAGGCCGGCCGGTCGGCTAGCCAGTTAGATATTTATAAATGAAAATTTGAGATGCAGTAACAACATCTGTCGGATGCGCTGTTGTCATTGACAATAAATTAGTTGCAGAATTAATTGACATGTCGATCTAATAAATATTCATTACATTTCATGAGAATTGGAATCGATAAATTATCTATGAAATTATATTACAGAATGCATTAGTTTCCCGGAAAATTTATTCACCGTTTATTTTTGTTCTTTGGCATTATCATTTTAATTTTACAATCTCTATTTTTCAATGACATTACACGGAACTGCAATATTTAATTAGTTATCTCTTATTAATGATATTACTTTTTGGAAATATTCTGTTTTCATTTAACTAAATTAGCCATTTGTATATAGGTTTCAATAAATATGACGCTTTGTATTTCATTTGGGATGTTTTTATATATATATCCATCGAACCATAAAAACCATGACATTCATCGTTGGAATTATATTGAAGTAGTAAACGATTTAAACTATTTTAAAATTTTACACATCAATTTCTGCTGCTTCTATACAAATAGCTCTTTTTTATTCATGTAAAATACTTCTTTGTCATCATTTTCATTATCTGTTGTCATTATTTCTATAGCAATTGCTCTACTGTAATCCAAATACCATACCCTTCACCACCATTATTCTGACGTTTGTAAAACTCGTCTACGAGAAATTGAATGCTTTTAACATTGAACCATAAACCATACGATTCAGAACTGGAATGATATTGAAGTAGTAACCATTGCATAATATTGTTATCACAATTTTCTTGTCGAATCAAATTTAAATTTAAAGCACTTTCATTAGAGGTTTCGCAAAGATCATCACTGAAATACATTTTGTCATTAGGAAGTTGGACATTTTTCTTTGGTAAATATGTAAAATTCACCATCTAAAAATTTTATTACAAAGCTCAACAACACTCAAAAATTTTCAAGGATTATTTTCAAAACAAATATTAAATTAATTAATTAAAACAAAACGTACAAAACTTTTTTATTCAGTCAGGATTGACCACTTTGGAAATTTCGAAGTTAACTTTAAAAATTCTCTTTTTTAAATTGTTTAAATTTATAGCCCATTTAATAGTGTACTCAACATGAATGTGGCCCGATTGGCCTAATTGCATATATAAATCATATAATAATTTTGCCAGTATGTTTTGAGAGGTCTCAGACATTTTTTTTGAGAATTGTGGTCACAGGGATTTTTGAATAGGGAATTATGGTATTAGGCTTTTTCTATATAGGGCAGGAGGCCACAACGTTAATTCAATGTGAAACTTTGACAATAGTAATCGACTAAGGAATTAAAAAATAATTAAGTTAATGAACATTTTTAAGCAAATTTTTATGAAATAATTTTTTAAAAAAATTTTAGTGCACATTTTTGTAAATAATAATAATAATAATAATAATAATAATAATAATAATAATAATAATAATAATAATAATAATAAAACAATAAAATGATAATTTAAGCCTTTTGCTGCAAATAATGTATTTAATGAAAGAATTTTCGACTATACGATAGTCGAAAATTCTTTCATTAAATACATTATTTGCAGCAAAGGCTTAAATTATCATTTTATTGTTTTAAATAATAAATGCTGCTACCAAGCAATCATCAATTTAATAATAATAATAATAATAATAATAATAATAATAATAATAATAATAATAATAATAATAATAATAATAATAATAATAATAATAATAATAATAATAATAATAATAATACTAATAATAATAATAATAATAATGATATGATATGATATGATATGATATCGATATTTTTTTGATATTCACAAATTTTCGGCACAGCCTTTTTCAGCTTTTTTTCAAGCCTGCTTAAAAAGCCTGTGCCGAAAATTCGTGAATAAAAAAACCCATCGATATCTTTACTGATTCATAGTCAATTTTCTAATAAATACAATGTCAATTGAAAAGAAATCAGATGTGAATAATAATAATTCAACCAACTAGGTATCAACAAACTAACACTTAAAAAGAACATCAATTAAATCATCAATTAACGATAAAAAGAAATACAAAATATAAATTTTATTCTTCACATATTTCCTTATAATAAGGTCTTCTTGATTCTACCAACTAAATATGGATAAATTATTTTTTATACTCTTGACAGGTTCTAATAAACAGATACTACAAACCTAGTATATACACTAATTAACCAACTTTATTTATTAAGCAACCGACTCCATAATTTGATTTCTCGTAACTAGATATTTGCATACGTAAGCTGTCGTAATTGTTAAAGGCTTTGCATGATAGAGATTCTTAAAATACTATGTGAAGTTTCATTTTAGCAATAACTTGAAATTAATGAAATACAAGAAATTGAAGTAATTATTTTCACTTAGACATGTATAAATGGTTAGTTTCTTATTGATAGTTTTACAGTATTAATGTACGCTTATATAGCACGAATTTTTAGATGAATCTATCAATTTGTGATTTTGAGAATCAGCGGAATATATTTGTATTAGAAAACAAAGGAAATTATATTATTGTAATATTTGAACTTAGACTTTTTCCAAATATGATGTAATATTCTATTTATTTGTTTGAGTGCCATGGACCTTTTGAAACATCAGGTTAAAAGTGTCAAGAGATGCTATTATATTATTAGTAATTGGTCTATACAAATCCATCATTTGGTAAGTGTCATCCGAATCGAATGAGTACTTAGCACTTTTTTGTTCTCAACTCTGAACACCGACTATAATTTTTCCCATATAGTTTCCCATCAATGACAACATTGTCCATGAAATTCAAAAAAGTCTCAAATAAATTTTTGATGTCATAAAAATTTATATAAATGGCAAAAACTAAAATCAACAAATAAGACAATTGAAAAAATGTATAATTTATCATTAACTCAAAAATATACTAATTGTTTTTCAATTTGACATAAAAATTAAGTTTAAAAGATTAAAATAAAAAAGAACATTTAATTTAACTTGAATTTTTGAGTCACCAAAACAACTTTGAAAGATTTTAGAAAAGTCAAGAAAGATGTTAATATCCAAATGCTTATGAGAATAATAAGTTTATCATCTTAATGATGATAATATGAAAAAAAAAACTAACAATTAAAGACGATCATCTTTGCTGCCATATAAAGCATCAAGCCATTCATGTCTTAAACAATTTTTAATAATCTTTAAATTTATTTTAAAATCTTTTCTAATTGTTTCTTCACCACACCTTGAACTTCTTTTGTGTTAACACAATATACGAATATTTTTATTGAGTGTTAATTGCAATTTTTAAAGTATTAAAATTATTTTGAAGTTTCACTACAAAACGAATCAAAGCGATTTTTTATTACTTTAAAAAACATTTATAAATAGGAAAAGTTCATGGTGACCTTGACCCTTGTACTTATAATTGTGTAACGATATTGTAACCGACTTAATATATAATGCGAAATTTGTGATTTTAATAAAAGAACAATACAAAAGTTAACAATTCGATTAAACGCGAAGTTTTTAAATATTTAAATGTTCGGCTAACAACGTTAAACAATATGTATTTGGTAATTTTTGTATTATACTTTTTTCAATTTTCAATATATAGGAAAGTTTTATATTTCTTTATTTGTTGCAAATAATTTAAGCTGTACGAAATTATGTAAAAAGTGTTGGAAATTCAGCAACTGGTAAAACTCTAATGTGATCAAATTTTTATAAATTGATATATAGTAAAATAATGTTTAATAATAAAAACATTGATAATTATCACAATAAAAATAAAATACACAGATCAGAAATTGGCAATTTAGAATATCATTAAGCCTATGACATTGTGCAACGCCATGCTGTAACTTTTGGGGTCCTGTGCGACACTAAAAGTTTTTTTTTAATTTTGTTGCATTCATTTTTATTGATTTTAAATAAGTTTTTCTAATGTATTTAATATTTGGAGGCCCAGTGCAATTACACCTGTTGCACTTGCGATAGTACTAAATTTAAGAATTTATGGATTTTCTCTTTAAATTAAAATTTTTAAATTATTGAAAAATCCTCTATGATTTAATTAATGTCTTGTATAAAAGGTTGTTGATCAATGCCTATCAGAGGTGTTCGGACTGTCAATATTGCGTTTCCAAGTGTTGAATGAATTTCTATTGACAATTTTAATTACCATTGCATATATGCATCAAAATACAGTAAATGGTTAATTCATTATTTACTATGTATTTTTAATACTTTTTTGATTTTTAATTTTTCTAATTTAGTAAAATTATTTTTCCTTTTCACATCTGATATGTTTTCATTTGCTATTTCCTTCACATTTATTTTCCAATTAACAATCAATGTTTTTATTTAACACGAATTGACAGTCTTTTTTAAGTTTTTGTAGAAATAGTGTTGAAAATTCGTGATAAATATTAAATATTGGTCTATAATCAGAAAAGAAATGAAGATAAAATAAATTTCTAACTTTATCATTTCCCGATAAAAATTTGATAATTTAGTTTATTTCCTCACTATAATAGTAAACATAAAAAATATATTTAATAACATATTAAATAAATATTTTCTTTACTACAAATAAAATGTCATTGTCAATATTTTTAATATGTGTTTGACAGTTGTTGATATTTTTCAACATCAAAACAGTTCATAAAAAAGTATTCCACGCATTAATATCATATCCAATTTTTGCGATTTAATGGAAATTATATAATAATAACTAATAAATTTATGCAAGTCGTAGTTATAAACATTTTTTCGGTTTCTGAATGAAAATTAATCCTATTAATATCAAATATAATATGTTAATATTTTCGAAAATCGGTTAAATTTTAATTGTTTCTTTAATTTCTGGTTAAGAATTTAAATTTCGATTCTTTCCCATTTCCAAGTGGAAAATATATTTGTTGCATGATATAATTTAAATCCTATCTCTAATTTTATTCACATTATCTTTTATGTTTTTGTTTACAACTAAATTTTTAAATTTGCATTAATAAGAGTGGAATGTAACGAGTACTGGTAATAGTTCTCGGAGGCGCCAATTTTGTCAGTTAATGAAAACATTAACAAAATTTTTTCAACTCATTTAAAAATTATAGGTTTAAAAATGTTATATTTTTATTTAATTACAACTGTGACATTTAATTTTTTCTAAGTATTTCTAAGTGCACTTTATTTCACAAGATTATAAATGAATTGGTGCTTGGATAAAGTTGAATGAAAATGATTGTCAGAATGCAAACCTATAATAATAAGAAAACAAATTACTGTAAATATCAACCGTAAATATATATTGAAATGCATATTTTAAAGTTAATATGGGTGTATAATAAAATTGTTTAATATAAAGACAAACAATAACATTGATGAATACATTTTGAAAGCGCTATATGTGAGCCATAGAAATAAATTTTTGCAATATTTTAAAATATTCCCACAACGGCTGAAACAAATTTCAGAGATGCGTTGCAAAATATTTTTAAGAGCCGAAGTATTTTTAGATTTACGTATTTTTACATAACATTTTTTAACATACGAAGAATTGTAGTTGTGTGGTAATTAGTAAGCTATAACAGAGGGATATTGCCAAATCTAAATGTTCTAAGAATTGAAACGAAATCATTTAATAAAAATCTAAAAAGGTATTTTTATGATACTCACAATTTAGAAAACATTTTAAATTCTTTATAGTTTTGGTTTGAGCTGCAAATAGTGGATAACGTGAAAAATCGGCTTTATACTAAAAAAATTTAAATCATATTTTTACGGAAGAGAAAAAGAAATTTCTGAGAAAAATATTAATTAATAATCAAAAATTGGAGTAGTTGTCAGAGTTTTTAACTAAATGGTAATTAAAATGTTTGACCAATTTATTTATACGTCAGTTTTAGTGAGAAAAGTTATTGTGAAAATACGAAATATTTAGCCGTTTTTATTATGTATAATTTTTTTCACGAATTTATTTCACACAAAAGTAAATTAATTGTGTTATGAAATTTTGTAATTCTATCTTTGATTTGGCTTTTCCATTTTCAATTAGAAATATAACTTTATTTTTTTTTCAGATGAAATTTATGAACAATGTCGGTTATTTTGTTACAAAATTCAGTGAAATAAATCATTTGGTTTGTAAAATTAACGATGAACTTTTTTTCATTCATAAAATTTCAAAATTTTGGCGCCATGCCAATTTAAAAAAAAACATTTATTCATTCGATTATAAAATATTAAATTTTGTATAAAACCATTGGAAATTGTTAAATAAATAATCCATTTAGATTTTAATGCTATCCAAACCGTTTATTACTAATATCCTTTTTGGCACATTTTACATTTACCTTTACCTTAAAGGAATTTCTACTACTCGTCCCATTTGATTAGCATATCCAAATCTGGCAGATTTGTCAATGTCAAATCATTGTAAAATGGCAATATGACAAATGGTTATTTTTGAGTTTGATTAATAAAAATTGGTCAATGATAAAGCTTTAAATATTTGTTTTCTAAATAAATTTATTATTTGAAAGGTTTTTTAAAACAAATGGCAAGCTTAGGAAAGAAAATTGCATATTTATGAAACTCACCGTTTATAAACGGTATGTGGATGATATTTTATATTTGAAAATCAGAGGTATGTTGAGCCGTTTTTGCATTATATAAATAGTCTACATAAAAACATTGTATTCACATGTAAGACGGAGAAAAAATCACCACTTGTTTTCTTGGATTTGTTAATACAACGCAGAGACAGATATTTATAGAAAACCATCCGATACTGGTCTCTATACTTCGCCCAAAAGATTTTGTGAATTCAAGTATCAGAGAAATATGGTGAAGGGGCTGATTTATCGTTCATGGTCTTTGTATTCTACTGTTGACAAATTTATTAAAAATCCCAAGGATTCATGTTTGAGAAAATTTGGGTGTGATTTGTTTGTGTGGGTGAGTTTGATAATGAGTTAAATAATTTAAATAGCGAGTGCAAGGATGACGAACCTAAATTTGTGTTAGTATTGCAGTACTCAGAAGGTTTTAAAGATTATAAAAGAAAGATAAGCAAGCAGTTAGGGAATTTAAATTATAAGATTGTAAAATTCATGTAAAGTACGCAATATGTTTATCCATAAATCTAAAACTCCGGTTTACTTGTGTTCTAATTTCCTTTATCAATTTACATGTAATGGGTGTAATGCCACATACATTGGATAGACTTCCCGTCATTTCTGTATTTAAGCTCGAGAACATTATAGACCGAAAGCATTATTGACCAACATCAGTAAGTGCAATAAGGACTGTAAGTGAAAAAATAAGTATGTATAATTTTAAAATTTTATTAAAAAATTTCAATAATTATTGGGAACGTGTAATTTGTGAAGCGTTATTGATAAAATCATTGGATCCAAAAATTAATGTGTAAAATGCAATGAATACTTGTATTTTAAATGTTTTTAAAGTTTTTATAAATTTTCAATATTAAAAAATTTCTTTTTTTAGTTGGTAAAATTTTAAAAATGATTTATTATTTAAATTATAATTTTTAAAAAATAAAATATTTTTTAAAAAATTATGATTCATAAATTTTTAAAAAAATCTATAATTTCTATAGTTATTCTATCCTACTTGATGATGACAGGGAAACTGTTGAAGTATATTGTAAAACGAATGTTTGAGTGGGCTTTCTTATAATAAAATCATTTCCATGTATGTTTAATTAATTAATTAATAATAATAATAATAATAATAATAATAATAATAATAATAATAATAATAATAATAATAAATGATAATAATAATAAATGATAATGTTAATATGTATATAATATAATAAATTATTCATTCAATCAAATGAAGAATTTATTTTTTTATCTATTTTATGTTATTTTCACAGTGGCAGAACCTCTTAAAATTTCACATAAAACACATTTCAATAAGATTTTCAATGTCACCAAAGTTGCAGTAGTTTCTTATTTGGCAGGGGCGACGATTAATGTGTAATCTAATTATATATTTTTTTGAAAAACTAAAAACAAATTATAATTTTGGATATACACAATTAATGGTTTCTTTGAGCTAGATACTGCTAAATAAAATCCCCTACGATGCCAATAATCCCAAAAGGGCGCGTATCCTTTATTATAAAATTGATCTTGATCTAGTTTAATAAATATGGAAAAAGCATAGATCATAATCGAGCTAGGATTTTTATAAAGTAATATTTATATAATTAATCAACTTTTTAATGTACATTTAGCTTACAACTATTTTATTTATATTTATGATCAATTCTTATTTTCGGTTTATTTTTTATATGTTTGTTTTATTAAGAATCATTTACGTAATTTCTAATTCAAGATAACTGACAAACAGCTGTAACCTAATCAATGAGGCGTGAAATTTCAAAATACTCTCGACATCTTCATTATCGCTCATTAAAAGTTGAGTTTCCTATTCAAACTCCGTGGTAAGATCGGCCATTCTTAGTATATATAAGCTCATATTTTTGTAGTTTCAATTTTTTTGGAGGGGCAGCATATGGTTTCTATAAATAAATTTTTATTTTAATACAAATATTCAGCGAAAATGAGGATTACAAAGCATTTTTTAGTAACCAATAATATCTATCACAAATATTTTGTTATAAATTAAAAGTTAAATAGTTTTAAATAACATATGGTCACCACACTTCTGATTTTAAAATGTACTAGCAATTCCATTATTTTAATTAATTCTTTACTGCTGGACATTTTGATTTTGTAACATTTTACATGTATTCGATTCATCATTAATTTTGACTACTTGAATTGATTATTTCTTATTATTTCTTATGTTTTTTCTAATTAAGTTTTTTTAAATATGACGCAATTATTAAGAAATTAAAAGATCAACTTTAAAGATAATTTATTACTTATTTATTTTCTTTACTTTAAAAGTTTCAATAATCGTGTTTAATAAATTGTATTTGTTTCAAGGATATTGTAATTCATACTTAGACGCACTTAATATCATTTTTATCTAAATCAATAGATCCCAACGATGCATTGTCAGGTGGTCCGTGCTTGTTTTATTAAATGAGAAAAAAAGTTGGGAACCGCTGATTTAAGTAACAATTGTTATTTCATCTATAATTTTAGCTTTTGCTGCTACGATATCTGCGGTTGCGTAAAGACGGGTTAGCAAAAGCAAATATTGCTTCGAGGCATTGAATTAAGATATTATAATTACTGGTTGTATAAATCCGATTTTAAACTCATTATCGTTTCTTAATGACCTTCGTAGAAACATATCATGTTATGTATCATACGTACATAAGACAGTGTCAACACCAAATGTTTACTCTTTATTTTTTGGAAAAAGGATTTTCGATTTTTGTTTAACGACCCTAGTAGATACCCATTCTCATCTAAAATTGGCGAACTAATCGGTGAAAAAACTAGAAAGAAACTATAAAATATGCATTATTATAAATAATATTTTATTGGTTAAACAAATGGAAAATCTAGTTTTAAATTGTATTTCATTTCGTTTGTTCAAAATGTCTTGTAGCAAAGGGAAACTTAAAATAAATTTTACCCGTGGGCCTAAAATTTGTAGTTACGTCATTACGTAATCATGAATATTTTTATTTATATTGCGTAATTATTTTTACAAACTGTTTTTACATAAACATTATGTTAGATTGGGACAATTGATTCAAAGTGGGTTCCGCAAAAAAATTCTCTCCGTTTATATTGCTATGAAAAATAAATACAGAAATAAACTTGATGCAGAAAATGCCATGCGTTTACCATTAACAACAATTTCTGCCAATATTGCCAGTTTATGTAAATATAGGCATGCACACTCAAGCCATTTATTTAAAAATTAAAATATTTATTTAAGGTTTTTATATTTGTTAAATATTGTATTAAAAAATTAAACTTATATTTTTAAAAGTTAATTAGGGTTCCGCAAGCATATAAAGTGTGAAGACCTATGATATAGAACATTCGATGAGGCAAAAGCAATGATTTGAATATTTGAAATTTTTTCTTTTTTCGATTCACTTAACATATTGTAAACTGTTAAATTTTATATTTAAAAAAAAAGTTTAAATAAATTCCATCAGTTTAAACGTTGTATGCTTTGCCCTTTGTTTATTGTTAATATTTAAAAAAAAATTTCTGTGAAGTCGAAATTATTTCGAAAACATCTTTTTCTGGGTTACGTAACAAAATTTGTACTCCAATATCCTTGTAACAAATTCTCAGACCCCATCCCCCAAAAGCATTACTTACTTCATATTTATAAAAAAATTAAATACTTTTTTGATAATTTTTAAGGTGAAAGTTGTGGATGTATGTGCAAAAATTGTGTATATTATATAGGTAAACTTCGAATAATCTTTATAAAAATTCCCTTTGATTTTCTTATAACAATAGTTAAACAATTTTAAATATAACTCGTGAAAATTTAATTTTTTACCAAAATTTCAAGCTTTGTATAACACGATTTTGAATACCCAAGGAATCAACTAACCTCGTGGGTTTCGAAGGTTTCCTGTAGGTAGTTGCTCAATTTTTTATTAATAAAATTAAATTCACAAATCTTTTTAAATATTTTTCAGCACATTAATAGTTCCGATTGAAATGACAATAACTAAAATGTGGAATTTTTTTTAACGTTATGTTTATGAAACTTCGTGGCACTCACCCATTTAAGCAGGATAAATGTGAAACAATTCTGTATTTTATTCCAACCCCATAAATTTAGAATAGTTTTCATATTTGAAAACTTTTATATTTAATCAAATGGGTTTCTAACAAAGTATAAATCTATTTATATAAAATATGAACACTGGAGTATTTGTAAGTATTACTTTATCAGATAATAAGTTTTGATTAGAAACTTTTGATCGAAAATTTTATTAAATTTGAATATATGGAGTTTTTTTAATGAATATGCTATGAATAATATGTTGATTATAAAACAGATATGATTTAACCGAAACGAAGCTCAGAGTCGCGTTTCAAAGATCTTTAGTAAGATGATCCAAAGTAGTAAGAACCGCTGATGTAACCAAAACAAATTGAATACAAAATAAAATAATTTTGTAAATAAAATCTTATTCTATAAATAATGGAAACATAATATATAATTTTTAAACCAAAATGATTTTATAAACTATCGCCAATCAGTCTCTCATGATATATTCTATATGTTGCACAAGATCGGCTCCTTTTTATTTTGGAATTCTCTTCTTATTTTTACCAGATAGAAAATTTTCGAAGGAAAACACGTCCTACTGGACTATTTTCCAGTTTGAATCTTTATACAAAATATACAAATTTTGTACCATAATTGCTGTCATTTTCTTTTTTATACTTGACGTTTTTATTCATCGAAGCCAGTGGTCTTCAAAGTGGGTTCCGTAAAAAAATTTTATACGTATTTTTAAGCTTTAAAATTTTTTTTGTTTAATATATACTAATATTGTATTAAAAAATCAAACTTATATTTTAAAAAGTTAATTAGGGTTTCGCAAAAAAAATTTTTTGTAAAAGGGTGTTCCGTAAGCATATAAAGTTTGAAGACCACTGATCTAAGCTATAGCATTACTTGTATATTATTATCATTTGTATTCAACTATTTTCAACAATTTGGCGAAAGTCGATAATTGTTACAATGTATCAAAGGATGTCTATGTTGCAGCTTTATTTTGTATGACTCTCAAATCTTGAAATTTTTCGATTTACAATTCTTTTTGTATACTAAACATACTTTTCATGAAATTCCATAAAGCATGAAAATGAAAAATGATTGATGGAGTGATCTCACTACACGAAATCATTCATTTTCAACCAACACATTTTTCAGTAAGATTTTTCGGTACTTGATTTATTTTGATAAACAATATTATTGAACTGAGTGACAGATGTTTTGCCGTGAATTTCAATTAAACAATTGCCATCCATTGTATGGAATACATTTATTTAGGTTTATGTTCAGCTTATCAACAAATACCCATTGTTGATGATAATCAAAGCGTTCGCAGAACCCCAACCACTCATCCGAGACCACGCATCCATTTGACCACATTGCATCAGATATCATCATCTTCTCAGCAGCACCAATTTATTCCAGCCAAAGAGGCCTTGATAAATACCAATGTTACGACCCATATTAATATTCAATCACCCCAGATTGGTAGAAATAATAATTCATGCAATTCTATTAATATCTGCACATCAGTACATGAAAACAGTAACAATTTTCATAACCAATCTCAACAAGTACTTTTGAATTATTTATAATAGTTTTATTAATATTTTCGAAATTTAAAAATTAATTTATCTAGAATTTTGAACAAATGAAATTTTTTCAATATTTATAAGAAGTGAAATAAAGGAGGATTAGTAATAATATATTAGTTATATACCCATTAAGGCACATGGCTGTGGATGTCACATTCAACCAATAACTGCATAAATGCACGCAGTCGTATACGTCACATTCGCAAATGTATCGGCTTCTAGGCACAAAAAAATATACGCAATATTTTTATATACGTTTTTGTATTTATACACACTTTTCCACAGTGAAAATAATTTCCTATACTTTATGAAACCTGAAAAATAATATAAATTTTACACCGAGATATAATATTTTATTGACAATATTAGTTTCTAAATTATGAAATTAACTCCCCTCCATAGCGGGAGTCGTTAAAAACAACATATTAGTTTCTAACTATATACTTTACTTATTTTACAACATAAAAAAATCCGACAATTTTTAGTAAGAAAATCCAAATTTAATCCGTGCCTTAAGGTTAAATTTTTTATAAGCTGATATTGTAATTTAACTAACTGGCTTATATATTTGTAAGCATTGAAAGCTATAAATTTAAATATATACGAATATACGTTGCTTAAAATTATTTATAAGCTATTCACTACAAGAAAGTTAGACAAAATCATACTCTTTTTCTTGTCATGAATGTTGGTTAATCTCTATTGACAAATCTTTTCGAACATCCCTCTTTATTATAATTTAGGCATATTCATCATCAAAATAATTTTTGGTGCGTATTTACTGTTAATGAATCAAACTGATAATACCTAAATATCTTTCAAAATAAAAAGTATTTAGTACTTCTATTACAAAATTTGGAAGTTTTGCGAATTTTAAGGAAAATATTCACTTCGAATTGTGGCGGATTTAAAAAATAAATTATTTGTTCTGAAAAACTACAGAAATTAAAAAATCTTAAAAATTGTTGAATATAATAAATATGGCTTAATTGCAATTAAATTTTAATTTAATTATTTTTTAATAAGTTTTTGAAAAAAAAAGAAAATTAAAAAATAACACAAAATAAAGGTAAAATCAATTTATTTCAAGCAACCTAATCAAATTCCAAAAAACTCCAACTTCTTCACAAAATGTTGTTCTCCAAAGATACTCTGTAATTCACTTACGTGGGGGTGCCATTCATAGTTTGAAATTTTCTTTTTGCTGCAGACCAAGAACCTTTGATTGCACCGATGTTAACGCCTGTAATTGGATCCCTATACCACAATGAATGATTAAGAACTTGATGGCTATAAGGTCCTAACAATGACAATGGTGAATTTTGACAATGGACATTTTGGTTGTTTTATATTTATAGAAATAGATAATAATAAAATATGTAATTAATTTAATTGATGTTTAATTGCTTTCTAATGTTAATTGTTTAATTGCAATTTGGGGGGATGTTGTTACATATATCCGAAATATTTATAGCCATAAATTAATTATTTTAAAGGTTTTCTTGAAAATAAACAACTTAATATTTTGCAATAAAATTAAAATTCAATTAAAAATTTTCAATTTCACATGCTAGCTATTTTCTGAAGTAGATTAAAAAGTACTATTCTAACGTCGAAAATTCTCATTTTCGTTGAAATTTGAAACTTACAGCAAACACTTATTATATTATTATTATTATTTATTAATTAGATACATTATTTCTAAATTTTGATTTTTGACGAAAACCTCACACACCAGGGTTGTCAACTGAGCTTTATTGGATAGGACAGTCCTTTATCCAGATTTTTTCTTTCAGTTTGGAAAAATGTCTAATGCCCTTTATTTTGAAAATCGTTTTCCCCATAGGACATTTTTATGATTTATTTATATGAATGTTTTTCTTGAGAATTAGGTATTTTGTAAATTATTTTTGTATACCACCGATTTCCTGTTGTGGGGTTTGTGTGGGGCTACCAACTCTGTCATATATATATATATATATATATATATATATATATATATATATATATATATATATATATATATATATATATATATATATATATATATATATATATATATATATATATATATATATATATATATATATATATATATATATATATATATATATATATATATATATATATATATATATATATATATATATATGACAGAGTTGGTAGCCCCACACAAACCCCACAACAGGAAATCGGTGGTATACAAATACATATTTTCGTTAGCTCTGGACTGAAGAATTTGCTATGTATATAACATTAATATTATAGAAATACAGTTAATTTTCCTGAAAATGTTTTTATTAACATGCTATTTTATAAAAGTTATCCTTAATACATTAAGCAAATTTTTCTGTGATCTTTTTATAAACAAATGAGTATAATTTAAATATAATTTGTGTTTAAAGCTGGGGATTTTCTTTAGGACTAGAAATTAAAAGATGAAGAATATTCAAAACAGTTACTATTCTTTCGATAATATATTGCAGCTTTCTAGTTACATGTGACACAGGCATAGTCTCTTAATTTGATCTTTGATTGCGACTAAGTTACAGTGTTGGTTTCGACGTTCATCCTCAGTATTTACATTTTCTGTAGTATCAAATATTATTTTTTTGGTCAAAAATTACTCAGGGGCTCAGGGCTAGCGTACTTGTACAATGAACGCTTCAGAGTTCAAAGGATTAAATTTCCAAGCATGGAATGATACAACTAGTCTAACCATCGCTTGCAGATTGTATAGCAACCTATCATCACATTGATAAGGAAGGTGGGTCAGCCATTAAATTCTACTCACAAACGGGGGGGGGGTCATAGTCGTGTTCTTTGGTATTACGATTGTAATAATGTGATGAAAATTTCCTTTTGTATCCCAGTCGGCTCCTGAATCCAGTACTTACTACTGTAAATGTCACAGCGTTAGTTGCGATGCTGCTAACCACCATACCATTTGTTAAGTGGATTGTTCAAATAAATTTATCAATTTTTTATAAAATTAAAATAAATCAAATGTCATGCCCGTTTTCTATGTAAGAAACGTTTTTCTTGTTTAAAAAAATTGGTCCAGTCGAGTGGCTTATACGACGAGGTTATCAGTCTACAATTTCTTTATTATCTATTATTTCAAATTCTATATTTTAATTTTACCCAATTCACTATCTATAATTTATTGTAATTATATTTTATGCAATTTTTTTATTCTCATTCATTCACGAATTTTAAGTATCAAACCTCAAAATTTGTTTCAAGTTTTTCTAATAATTTTTTAGTTATTCAATCAACTCATTTTCATTAATATAAATTTATTAACGTAATTCCTGCTGAACGATCTCTGGTCCTGTAAATATACCAATGTCTTAGGACTTTTAGGTGGCTTCATTTTCATTTGTTTAGGATTAAGCATATCTTTACACGAGATGAAAATATCTAATATCAACCAGTGCTTGTATTATTTATAAATATATTTTAAACCTTTTAATCAGAAAAATACTTTGAGATAATCATTAAAATAATTTCAGTTTTCTATTCTCTTGAGTTTATTAATGTTTTCATAGGACAAATATTTTGACTCTTACTCCACGTGTTCTCTATTTAATGACTAAGACAGTGGTGGCCAACCCAAATCAATCGAAGGGCCAAATTTTCGGAAAAATACTATCACGGGCCACAATAAATTCATTTAAATAAATATAACTCGTTTTTACGATTCAAGTAAACTTATAATCAATTTTTTAAATTAAAATCATGCTTAATTCGAATATGAATTCTAAAAAAGACAATTATTGATTTGATGTTTAAAATTGTGTCCGGGCCATATCAAACGCTTCGCGGGCCACATTTGGCCCGTGGGCCACCGGTTGGCCATGGCTGTACTAAGACATATCAATTTTGAAAGTTTATTTAGAGTACTATTTCATCAATCAACAATCATCAAAGATAGAATTCTTCATGGCTGTAATTTTTAAATTTCACTATTAGATAAACCTTTCTAAAGGAGATCACCTTTAGATTAATCCGTTAGTAGTTGTCTTGCTCGTTTCGTTTTAAGTTCTCTATGTTTTTAGGTAGTTACTTTACACACATTTGCCTTTTACCAAAATGGCAAATCTAAATAATATCAATCACTTTTATATACTATGGGTTCACATCATTCATGGTGGTTTAATATCTCTCCGAGTTTTCTTTTTAAGATAATGATGATTTAATACTATAAATCCTATTTCTTTTACTTGATCTATTAATTGTTGTTAAGGTGTCTGCCTAAAGATGAAGTTTTTCTAAATCTCGATAACTAATTGAGTACACAATTTTTGAACTAATTATTTAATTAATATTTTGACATACAATTCGGATATTTAATAATACTTGATACATATTTGTTTTCTCAATTGGCATCTTTATCCAAATATTTTAATTTTTACATTCATAATTTAATTCATTATTTTTTATTTAAATTACACTATCATCACATTTCATGTACTATTGTGCTCAAGTTAATATGATTTTCTTCCATTAAAATTACTGAACAGATATTTCGACTAGAAACATTAATCTTATAAAGATAATGTATTGATAAAAATATGGTAAATAAATTCTACGTCAAATGTTACAAAAAGTCATTGAAATTAGACGAAATTTATGCGCAAGATTAATTTCCGACTCCTTTCAATTCGGGTACCATAGAAGAATTCAGATCCCAGAACATATTTATAGATCTCATTGACTTAAAAGCTTTGTACTATTTTTAGCCTTTTATATCTTCTAGGTTTCGAGACAAATTTATTTGAACATCAAACAATACCCTACCCCTCCGATAAAATGCACAAAATCATCTTACAAAATTAATAGGTATTAGATTTTCCGGAAACTATGGGTTTTTAATTTTTTCTATTAAATTTAACAATTTTATTTCACTATTGCACTTTTTAAGTTCTTCATTTTAATGTTTTATTTACGATTTCGTTTATTTTCATTCTTTCATAATATACGCGGTCTGTCCAATGAGTAGTGAGACTTAAAGAAGTAAATCAATGAAATAAACCAAACTGTAAATATATTCAGTTGTGTATATCGGTAAATATACTGGTGTTTTTAACCTCTTAAGTGGCTATGACAGATATATACGTCATCAACATATGCATTACAAAACGCATAAGACGAATAAAAATATATCATAAATATTACTTTTGTTAATATATTATCTTAATAAATATAATCCAATAAGATATTATTTTATTTTTTGTAACACTATGTCCAAGATGTATATATACGCTAGCGAATAACAAAACTCGCCGCTGAGGAGCGCATTTCGTTTGACGAAATAAACCACTTAAGAGGTTAATCAGTTATTACTTAATTTAGAAATTTCAGCAGTTATTTTAAAATGTCAATCGAAAGCGTGCAATATCGCAGTGTCATTCTTTCTCTTTATAAAAATCAAGATTAAAGAAATCAATGCAGATCTGAGTGTTGTTTACGTTGGTGAGTACCCACCAAAAGCAACAATTTACCGTTGGTACCAGAGCCTGTTAGAGCCTTTTGGAGGCCCAGGTCTGACATTATATGGGGCCCCCTATATAATGAAAAATATACAAAAAATGAAATTTTTACTGATAAAAAATTTATTATTTCAAAAATAAAAAAAATATTCCGAATATCGAAGTAATATTAATTAAAATTAAAAAATGCGCTTTTCGAGCCTTTAAAGCTGCAAAAGAACTTATAATTTCAGAATAGTCCAAATTTCTAGCTATATCCCAGTTAATATTTAGCGTCGCCAGACCATTTACACGATCCTGTATCATGGTTGATCTTAAATAATTTTTTATCCGATTGAGTACGCTAAAACTCCTCTCCCTACGTAAAAGTGCGAAATACATTTTTTGATCGTTATTTGGGGCCCCCTAAATTAAGAGGCCCATGCCAAAAGACCCTCATGACCCCCTCCCCTCTTCCGGGGCCTGGTTGGTACCATTATTTTCAGATTGGTAGTTCCTCAGTTTATGATGAGAAATGGCCTGGAAGGCTTTGTGAAATAAAAGGAAAAGTTACGGAAGACCCGAGAAGAAAATCACAACTACAGATCTAACAATGCCCAAGAATGTGAGTAAAGGTACTATTTATATATCAATCAGTGAAAGTGGCATAAAAACATTATGCACTCACTTTGTACCACGATTTGTAACTACAGAAATAGAAAATTGACACCTGCAGTGCTGTGAGGAGAACCTTCAGATTTTGGTCGTTTAATATATGAAGAGTAATATGAAGAGCATATGAATAGTAAAAATTGCCTGAAGATGTCTGTTTTAAGAAGAATTATCGAAAACCAATCATGTAGACTGTGTTTTGGGATCCTAATGGCATTATTCTAGCTGATTTTAGCAGAAGTAGTCGAATTCTCAGCTCTTACTACTCCAAATTTGTGCGAGAAACGCATAATCTGTGGGCTCTCTTACTTAGACGAAACGCTCCCATTCACACCAATGCACAATTGATAGTTGTGAATTTAACGTGCTTCTCAATTCTCCATACAGTCTGGATTTCACTCCATCGAACATCTGCTTGTTTAATAACCTCAAGAAATCCTTTCAAGACCGGAAGTCTACCATAAAAGATAATTTGAAAGATGCAGTGACGCATTTTATGGGCGAAGTCTTAGAATTTCTTCAAAATCACCTTCAAAATTATGGGGGAAAACGTGTCGATGCAAATGGAAGTTGTTTTGAGAAATAAAACCTACATGACTTGCTTATTGTAAATACTAAATATATTTTGTTCATTTAGTTACTTCTATACAAGTCTCACTACTTATTGGGTACATCACGTACGTTGACTTCTAGTTAACAATTAATGGAATAAAAAATATATAATTTAAAAAATATAATAATACGAATGACCGAACAGATTTGTTATTAGTTAATAAAATATTAATAAATTTACTGACATAAAAATTTTATTCACGGAGCAATATTTTAGGACATTTTTAAAAAATATTCTACCGTTTTCACATTTTAAAATTTTTTGTTAATTTCGATTTCTTTAATTCCAAAACACTTTCACATTGGAATTAATTTAATTAAAGCAATTGGTTATTTATTCAAGAATATTGAAAGAAAAAAATTAATCCTTATCAGATAAAGAAGTTATACTGGCCATTGAAGCGTATTATGCAATTTCCGAAATTCTATCAAAACTTTTGAAATCACTTTCCGAAGGGGGTATTTTAAAACTAATTAAAATTTATTAAGGATTTGAAAAATGAAATGTTTTTATTTCAAAAATTCAATAACCGTAATAAATTTACATCGAATTTTTGTTTCTAAAACATCAAATACAAACAGTAACATAACCGTGTGGTGGTGGATTTATGGTTCAAGTTGAATACTTGACTTTAATTGACAAAGCCATTAATTTAATATCAAAATAATTCAGTGAACAGCTCCCTTTCAAAATTTCAACAAAACATTAACAGAATAATGGTGGCCAATAGTAGAATGTACTATATAAACATGCAATACACAGGAATAATATCCATACAACAATAGGAAATATATATATATATATATATATATATATATATATATATATATATATATATATATATATATATATATAACTAAATAAATATAATAATATTATATGTCTTCTGAACGTTTTTAAGTATATGAGAAATATGGTGAAAAGATTGATTGTTATATTTTCTACATATTTGTTTTTGTTTATTATTACTGATGAAATAGACATTGAAAAGTATGGCATATATAAATTCATTAGAAAATTAATAAGTTTATTAAATCATTGTTTAAATAATTTAAAAAATAATTTAGAAAAGTCGATTAAATCGAAAATATCAAAAATTTTCATTTGTTGTTGTATCCAAGTTTAAAATTTAATTAACTTTATGTATTCTAAAAATAAATGGCCAAAAAAAATTTCATCAACAAAATTGTCTGGTCATTACTGATTATAATTTTATATAGAATTTTCCAAAATGATAATGATGATGATGATGATAATAATAATAATAATAATAATAATAATAATAATAATAATAATAATAATAATAATAATAATAATAATAATAATAATAATAATAATAATAATAGTTAATTAATTAATTAATTAAATTTAATAATTTTACCCCAATTTTATTGTTTATGAATTGTAAAATATTTATACTGGTTAAATCTCGAGCGTATTATTATTAATCTTATTATATTTATAGATAATTGTTTCAAAATTGAAATCACCTAGTTGTTTGTTTGTGGTAACTAAAAATAAACAATTAGAAAATAAAAAAATCAATAACTCAAACTTGTGTATTTATTTCGGAAACAAGGATAAACAAATTTATTAATATTGTCTCTTCGTTTTTTGAAAATTGTTTGTTTTTATTTGGGATTAGGATAATTTCTATATTTTGCTTCCATTTTACTTAAGGCTTGAAATAGTTTATTTTTGCTACACTATATATTATACGTTATAATTAATAATTGATATAACATGACTAAAGCTGTTATTTATTCCATTATAATGTGATTGTTTTCTCACCCTGAACTCGGCATCTAGTTATTGTCATAATTGATGATAGGAAATAGTTTATTCTGCTCATAAATTTGTTTTATATTTAATGTGAGTGAGTTTTATTAAATAAATTTCATAATTATTCCTAATGAAATTTCATTATTGTATTTACAATAATTATTTTAACGTGCCATGTACAAATAAATAATATAATTTATTAGTATTTACAAATATGGGAGTGTTCTATTAATTTTTTGAAGAAAAACTAATTTTATTTCCATAAAAATTTTTCCAATCTCAATAAATTTTGTTATTATTTCATTGTGTAATAAATCTTCTCGCCTATTTTCATAGATTACACTGATCAAGTTCCAAATATCTATGAAAATTCTCTCTAAATATTCTTTTTTGTTTTAACTATTTCCATTAATTTAAATTTGTAATTCTATATTATAACACAGTTACAATAAATAGTTTTAGAAATAAAGTTTTTGTTTAAATGAAACGAGTTTATTTTTAGTAATTCATTAATTTATGTCAAAAATAAACTAACAGAGGATTTTCAACAAACACTTAACTGATAATTTATACAACTATTATGGCAAAGTGTTAAATTAATAATTTATTTATTATATTGTAATATATCTTTGCGATAGGATAATAAAAACTGAGTAGTAAAGTTCGGACTTTGACAAATTTACACTCACAAAATTAATGTGAAAAATCGCATTTTTATGTTCACATAAAACCAAATTTGTGTGAAATAATAAAATTATTTAATTCAGAAATTTTAAATTTTATAATAAAATGGCATTGATCACAAGTGTTGGTGTTTAACTTCTAAATATTTTATCATATAGGGTTAATATTTTAATCAAGTTAATAAACTCTATTTATCAAAAAGGGGAGTAACCATTTAGAAAAAAAATCATTTACTTGATACAATGGTTTTACCATCTATAATATTTTTCTTTGGATTTTTGCTTTAACAGAACAAACAACATTATATATCTTGCTTACTTCCAATGGATTTATAATCATAGATATGGACTTTTTTCTGAATTTATTTTTTGAATTCTTGATATTTTTGCAAATGGTCAAAGAAGTCATCGATTTTTGTACTATTCATTTTTATCCTTGAGTATGGCCAAGATACTCATCCTTTCACAGCATGAATGAATCATTACCACACAACGAAAATCGGTATTCATCACTGAAAACATTCTTCTATGAATCCAACTTGTAATATATCCCATTAATTTTTATTAGTTTAAAATGGTGTACAGTATATTGCCACCACCTTAGAAAGGGTTAAGCGGAGGAAATTGAAATATGGGTTTTTTCGATTTCGTTTGTGCCAAAAGATTTCGTACAATATCACTTCTCCAGAAATGGTCTGCTAACATTAACTATTAGCAAATATTATATTTAAACGTGTTATTTTGGAAAATTGTGAAGTATAATTATTAAAATGCTTCTGTCATTCCAGTTGAGTAATGGGCAAAATATTTGAATATTAAAAATCAGTTATTTCGATTGCTAAAATGTTGGTCTGTGTACAGTTAATAGATATATAATTTTACGGGGTTTCTACAAATATAATGATTAAGAAAAAGATAGCTAAAATATTATCTTTAATCTGTTTTTTCATTTATCTTCATGTTGATTTCAACTCTAGATCAATGTTTTTTCGCATTTAACATAAACCTTTAATTTTGATAAAACAAGTCCTCTTTTGAAACTACAATAATGATCATTGTCCTTTATGACTATTTTTCTCTATGACGTTTCTCTAGTTAGGTTTTCCCCTTGATTCTGGTGATAGATTTGGCATGTTTTTTGAAACATTAAAAAATTTCTAATTGCTCTCTTTCGAGAACGCTGACTACAAATGGGCTATAAAGGCTGGATAATAATTCATAACAATCCTTTAAAGAAATTTATTATTTGCTATGTTTATATAAATTGATATTTTTATCCATTTGTTTTTCACGATTTGTTTTTTTAATTAAGTTTTATTTTAATTATTTTGTGATTATTTCTGAAAGAATTAGTTATCTTCTACACTAGTCTTATTTAATTCAAGCGAACTTCATTTAGTGTTAATCAAAGACAACTATTATATACTTCGTGATTCCATGAATATATTGGTATTTTGATAAATTAAAACACTTGGAAACATGAATTAATATTTGTATATGATATATAGTATATGAGATTTTAACATAAAATATTCTAGCAATGAATTATCTGTTTTAATTTGATTTAGTCGTTGTGTGGCAAAGTGGGTAGCTAATGATGTATTGGATTCCCGACTATGAACGTCAGTTTTCTCCTTTAGGTTCATTCAAAACACAAATTCATTGATGAATTCTACTGACACCGTGATTCATCATTATCGTATTAACTCGCATATTCTGCCATAGATAGTTTTTCCCCATTTAATATTTCTCTATATCTTCCGTGTCAATAGATCTTTGATTATATAATATAATATAAATTTCATCGTTTTCTTTATCTGTAAGAGGCTTAATGACAAATAAAATAATTCATTATTTATTTTGAATACGATTTAATGTATATAATGTAGTTGAGTTAGATCGTTATCTATTTTATGCTCTTTAATTCGATAACTGAAGGGTATTTTATTATTTTATTTAATTCTATAGGATTAAGAATAATTTTGTGTTACTTAATAATTTACCGTTGAAATCGGGAAACTTATTAGTATTTTAATAAATTTTTAATAAATGACACAATATTTTATTATGTCAAGTTAATAGGTTAAAATTATAGTTGAATAAAAATATCAATTAAATTGCTAAAAATATTAATTATTTGTAAATTTTACTAAATCTAATATTTATTGCATTGCTATTGTGCTTATTCACCGTTGAATAAAACGATGGCAGATGCATTAATAGAATCTATTGATGATTTGTAAACAATTTGGCACCGGTTTCACTCATTGCATTGTGTGCATTCACAGAACTTGTTAGTGTGCTGCTATATTGATTTGAATCATCTATTTAATTTTTAGAGAATTTTGGACTGAAATGATGAATTTTATTTTTTAAGCATTCGTATTCTTGAATTTAATTTTACTTTATCGGATTATATACTTAATTTTTTTATTTTCTCATTTTCAATTCCATCATTGAATTTTTGTTTGGTTATTCTACTATTTTTCAAATAAATATACAGTAAAACCTCTACTTAAGACCACCTCCCTAAAGAGACCACCTCTAGTTAAGACCTCTATTTCTTCGGAACCAAATTTACACAGTAGTTTACTGTGACAAATAACCCTCCATAATAGGACCACCCCTCTCGTTAAGACCACTTTTCGTAAAAAATATTTTTAGGTTAAATATTTTTTGTTTAAATATTTTTTTAAAATTAAAATGGGAGTAAAAAAACGAGAAAGGAGCTTACATTGAGCGAGAAGATGGATGTTATTAAATCTTCTGAGCGAGGAGAAGGACAGATACTTATTGCAAGACGATTTTCTTGTAGTAAAACGCAAGTCCACAATATCATTGTTAACAAAGAAGAAATAAAGGAGCTTTGGAACAATAATGCAAATAAAAAACTAAAACGACTAACAAATCAGTAGTTTAAACTTATCAATGAGTATGTTCTAGAGTGGTATGAAAACTGGGTGACAATAAATTAGTTGACATAATGTTTCAAGCTGAACAAAAGTTGACGAATATGATAGTTTTTGATAACAGTGAAGCCAAATCGAAGAGACAAACAACATTAGATGAGCTTTTATAATAAAATCTTCAATTTAAGTCTAGTTTTTTTTATAAAAATAAAATCCTCTCTAATAGGACCACCTATAGTAAAGACCACTTTTGGTCCGGAACCAAGAGTGGTCCTTTTAGAGAGGTTTCACTGTACAAATATTTTTTAATTATCTTTGGAATAATTTATTTCTTATATCTACGGTTGCCAGGTATCCGGTTTTGAACCGGACAGTCCATTAATTCAACTACTTGTCCGGTGGGAAAAAATTAGAAATAGCATAGTCTAAAGTTTATTTTAAAATTTTGTCCTGTATTCTGTAAGGTTTCACCTAGCAACCCTACTTATATCTGTAATAATATTTAAAATCATTATTAATTCACTAAACAATTTATAAAATTTAGTATTTTGTTTTATTACTTATGTTATTTGCACGAGTGCTTACGAGTATGATTTAAAATGATTTCTCTTTACTTATAAATGTCATAAATATCGGCAATAGTGGACAAGTAATAAATACAGGGGAAAATTGAAAATTTTTCAAAAAACTTGAAAATATTTTTTGATGACCAATTCATAAATATTTGTCATATTGGATGATTTCATACGATCACCACAGTACCAAATTGTAGTGATAATGTTACACGTGTAGAACATATTTCTGCAATGTGATAAGTTTATGTAAATGTTGCAATGTAATGTTCTGAACGATATTTTTTGGATTCGACCATTTTTTTTCGTTAGGATAAATAAAGTACGTCTTTGACAGATTGAATTTCTTAAAATTGATACTTTTAAAACTGAAATGTACAAAACGCTGGTTAATAATTAATTTATATATTAATAATTGATTAATTAATTAATAAATTTAGCAATCGAAATAAAATTTATCTAACCTTCCTAAGAGGTTAAAGTATTAGGATTAAAAAAATTTAGCAAATTTTTTTATTAATATCACTGACGAAATATTTGTTGAACAATCAACTAATATGGTGGTGTAAATATGACAATCCATTAGAGTTTTAAGGCTTTTTCATAAAAACTTTAGTAGCTACTTTTGTCAAAATTACTTTTTTGGAATTAAGTTTTTAAATGGAAAGGGGACAATCTTTTAAAGACTACTATCAATACGTAAAGAACAATCTAACCTTTTAAATGAGTTGAAAGTCAAAAGAATAATACATTTTGAAAATTATAAAATGGTCATCTTATATAATAGTTAACCAACTTTAACTTAAACAGAAATTTCAAATAGAAAAGGAAAATTGTGTTATGAACAAAATGTTATTATTAAATTCTTTATCAAATAATATAAAAATTAGAAAAAATTTTCGTGTAAGGTTGATTTCCATCCTCATAACGTCAATTTTTGGTGCATAAGTTCAGGTTAAAAAACATTCACACACCTTTCAGTAATTATTAAATAACTAGTATAATCTCCGTCATGCATGACGGGAAAAGTTAAAATGATAATAAAAATAAAGTTAAATTTTTGTAAATTTTATTTTGAAAATTTTTCAAGTAACTTAAAATTAAATTTTACATTTCAAAAATTTAATCTGACACACGTACAAACAAACAAATAAATTGATCACGGCTATTATATTATTAATAACTCGGAAAATCAAAAATCGTAAATAAAATAAATTTTTAAACTATTATAAAATTTACAAATCGTCTAATTCTCGAGAAATGTAACTTAAAGTTTTCAAAAATAACATTCAAAAGTTGAAGAGATTGCAATTAACTTGTTCGAGTTCATCTAAGTTTTAGAGTTATTTCGTGAAACGACCGTCATTTATATATAATTTGGTAGTTCGATGTTTAAATCAAGTTACGTTTTTCTTAAAAGTAGCACATCATTAAAGAAATAAATAACTAAATATGGAAATAAATATGGAAAAGCTTTCTTCAGGCAAATCTTCATCAAATGATAGGCAAATATTTGTTAGGAATTATGAGAAATAATACTCGAAATATTAATAGATAAAATTTTAAAAATTGCTGATTAGAATTGGAATTATTATAATCAGTTTTTAGTTAATTATCTAATTATTTTATGGTTAATTAAAAAATATTTAAAAACATTTATTTTACTTAAAGTAAATTCTTAGAAATGATATTGATCTTTTATGTGACTATTAAAATTGTAGAATATCAGAAGACGTCATCGTACATGTGATCAACCTCAATCTTATCAACTTAATACAACCACACAAACTCCATTCGTAGCATCACGAACAGTTAATAATGTTTCTTCCCAGTCAGCTCTAGCTGCTTGCAGCATTCCAAATCGTACAATATGTCACAACTCCACTTCATTTCCCTCTACTACTCGCTCATTTGGCCAGAACTCCAATCAGCTCAGATTTACAACGTATCCACTGACTGCCTATACTCCTCAGCAACCATCTATATTTTCTCGGCATTCTCTACCTACAAATAGCATTCATACTCACAATTCAGCCTTTTGTTCTGCCGTCCAGTTACCGACAATTATCGGTGACGTGTTCACATCAGCACCTTGTCACCAGTGTGCGATTATTGCAAGTTCTGGTTTAAATGCATTCTCAAACTTGTCTTCGATGCTACAGTTTTCAGTCGCAACATCAACAGCTAGTCTCATTACTTTAGCTGCTGTATCAGGAGACCGAGTTCATGGATCTAGACTTAGTTATGTACCAGTTCACGCCGTAAATCATTGGCACAATCATCATCCGTATTTACCTGCCGCGTGGAGTTATAACGATTTAACATCAATTTTACAGAATCCCACCGCGAGAAACTTGGTTCAGGTTAATGCTTATTTTTTATAAATAATATATAATATTATGCATTTTTATTTGTCAAATAAATAAAATTATTTCGCGAAAATATGAATTAATTGTCGCATATAGTTTAGATAAAGTAAAGACTAATATATAAAAAATGTTCATGACTATTGGTTATATCAATCTCTTCATTAGCAAATCGAGTAGATTTGAACAACACCGACACTTCCATTTCTATTGGATGATCGAATTAAGCATTTCCTCTGGCAATGAATTTATGAAATCCAAAATTCGAAAAAAAGTTAATTTATTGAAAACAATTCATTTGTCATTGTTAATCAAATCACCACTTTGAACCAATTATATTTGGGTATCGCTCATGACAAGGATGATGTGACATTCCATTGAGAATTTCTCGCAATGAGCTATCATGAATTAATTTCCCATTTTTGTACCAAATGTACTCAATTGTATTTGGCGTTTTGGAGATTTTTTATAATACATTTCATTGAATACGACTCCTATTTTTGGGTTGTTTGAATATTTAATTGCGATGGAGCAGTCTCCATTATTTGAGCGTAATTGTTGATTTGTTCTTATCATATTCACGTTCTGTGATCCGACAACGAGTAGACATCAGCTTTACTAAATTTATCATGTTATATACATTCGATATAGAGGTGAATCGGTTCCATGTTCCACAGATTATTACAATTCCAGAGTTTTGAGTACATTTTCTTTTGTGCATTTGTAAAAAAAGTGGCGTTAATTAATATTAAAACAAAATTTAAATGTTGTTTTTAATCACGTAGTTGTAATTTAATTTTAAATAATTAAAATTAAATAAAATTGTATGTGCAATTTAAATGTTTGGTACTACACATTCCATCTCAAAACTTTTAAAAATTGATATCCTTAATTTTTTTACTTTTATTTTATAGACAGGACATTGATATATCATTATTTTTCGGCTTTTCCATAATAAATACATAGAACATCACTCATTAGTACTCTGTGTTTCTAAAGTAACATTGTCTTTAATTGCTGCAAAAATCTGATTCCAAGTTAATCAATTGTTTTTAAGCTACATTTGGTCTAAATATATAAAATGAGATTTAGTTTTGCTAATTATCTCATCATTAATCTATTTATCTCATAATTGGTAATGCGCTGGTAATGCATTAATACCATAGTTTCTATATTTAGTTCTTTCAGCAATATATTCCTTGCATATATGGATGCAAATGTTTCAAAGTGTGAGAGTGCTTTGCAATTTAAAGTCATTGACTGGATGAGTGCAGCTTAGCGCGTGATTGGTTGTATACTTTATATATACAACCAAAATGGATCTGGAAGACTTAATCCGAGACATTAGTGTCACAAAGTCTAATGCCGCGCTTCTGAAGACAAAACTCTTGCAGTGGAATCTGTTGGACCAAAGTTTCCGAATCAAAGGAAACTACACCATACTTTCCCCTTCTTTATTCTTCAAGATAGACCGTGTTTTTACAATGATTCAATTGGGATTAATTAATTAGGATTATTAATACCACCCCTGCACATTGAATCAGCAGCATTCAGATACCTTCCTTAAGCTGATTAAGGCAAAGGTTAGGGATAGTGTCTTCACTGGATCACAGATAGGATGATCATACTATCCAAATTTTCCTAGAAACTCTGTCAAGTGCAAAATATGATATTGAGCTGTTTTGTTGCAGTAGTCCGAGGCTTCCTGGACATCAACATATCTGAGAATCATGTAAAGCTGATAGAGACTGGATAAAACATATGATGTAATGG
>CAUHTR010008173.1:73614-117381 GCA_959609185.1 Schmidtea polychroa | reverse complement strand
NAGAGTTACAAAAAAAAACAAACTCGAATAACTTAAAAGATGGTAAAAACAGTAAAAAATTCCAGAAAAACCCAGAACATTCCATAAAAATGGCGATGCCCATCATAAAAGCTGCCTTAAACAATAAAATTTAGAAAAATAAATAAATTAGTAATAAAAATAAAAAATCTTAAAAAGAAATTCATAAAACATCAGTTAAAATAAAAATTAAATTAAAAGTAATATAGAATGTTCTGGAACCGTTCCAAATCCATCATGGACGTGAAATTAACGAAAAATAATTAAAAAATAAAAATTTAAAAATAAAAACAAAAATTATGGCACAAAAATTGCCATTAAAAATATCAAAATCGCGAAATAGAAAATTCTGGAATAAAAAGAATTCGAGTTTGTTTTAATGCATCAATACATACACGTGTACAAAATAGGTATATATACCGATGCATTTCAGTCACAATCAATCACTTTATGCCAATATTTTGTTGACGAAAATTTTGCCGAAAAATTAATAGTAGGTATTTTTGATTGCTATATGTTTTATCTATGATTAATCACTTATGTAATTATTGTAATGTAAATCATTTTTAATTAGAATATCATTAAGACCTAATTTTTTTATTTTTATTTCTTTAAATACGACTGATCAGCGGCGTCTTAGTGCGTCTCTATTTAGTCCTGCGTTTGATGGTAATGAATTTTTCTAAAATGAAACATGCAGACATGCAATATCCTTTATATATTTTTTTTTGTTCGGTCATCGGAGGTCGGCCACTTCATGGTTCCGCCATGGAGTTGTGTCGATAAAACCCCTCCGCTATGGCTCCAACTATTTATTTATCGGTCGACAGTGATGTTTCGACTCAACACTACAGTAGGGCTTGTCGTAGCGGTCACAGTGGGGCCGTGTAAGCAAGCATTCTTCCCGAGTTCGAATGCAGAACACAATTAAACTCAACATTAAAAATCTCATACAATAGTTTTACACTAAGGTCATAATTGAGTAGAACTCAGGACTTAACTAAACATCATCTTACAATTTAGTAATGCAGTCGGTTGGACATCATTAAGGAACTCAGTTATACCCAAACGTTTGTCGAACCTCATTGATACATAGAATTTTCGTGTCATTGTAAAGATCTTTCTCAGAATTAAAAGCATTAATCCTCATAAAGAAGTTCGACAAGCGTAAATAATAAAATGAAAAGACTCAATTAATTATATCGTAGAATATAATCGGGAAGGAATAGCTCATGAAGGCCTCATGTTGGTAAATGGTGAAACGTAACCTCATATTACCATTAAATTATTAATCTGTAGATGTATAATATGCCGAACTATAAAATATAATTTTGAATAACACATGATCTCTAAATGCATAATAATCTTAATTTACAAAATAGAATTTTATATTATATGATTTCTGGATAGATAGCGTTCCTCAATGGTAACATATAACTTGATATTGCCCTTAAAAATAAAAATTATAAACATGTAGTATCCCTGAATTATAAAATATAACCTAAAATTATACTCAGAGATATAATTTGTAAATATGTATTGTCCTTAAATTATAAAATATGACTTAGTATTGTGCTTAAAAATATAATTCACAATTGCGAAATATTCGGAAATTAGGAAAATAACTTAAAATTGTACTTAAGAATATAATCTATAAATTTTAAATTATAAAATACATCTTTATATTATACTTAAAAATATAATGTATGATTGGGTAATAGTATTAAATGATAAAATAGAACTTGATTTATAATCTATAAAAATTAATTTATAAAATACACCTTTAAAAATAGAATGTATAAATGTATGATAGCACGAAAGGAGAAAACATATCTTTATATTATACCAAAAAATATAATTGGTAAATGCAGAACATACCTAAACTGTAAAATATAACTTAATATGATACTCAAAAATATAATGTATGAATGTATAATAGTCCTAAATTAGAAAATACAATCTTATATTATATTTAAATATATAATTTATAAATGTCTAATGTGCCTAATTTATAAAATATAATTTTATATTATGCCTAAATATATAATTTATAAATGTCTAATATGCCTAATTTATAAAATATAATTTTATATTATGCCTAAATATATAATTTATAAATGTCTAATATGCCTAATTTATAAAATATAATTTTGTATTATGCCTAAATATATAATTTATAAATGTCTAATATGCCTAAATTATAAAATATAATTTTATATTATACTTAAATATATAATTTATAAATGTCTAATATGCCTAAATTATAAAATATAATTTTATGTTATACTTAAATATATAATTCATAGATGTCTAATGTGTCTAAATCACAAAATATAATATCTAATTTTAAATGCATCATATGCTTAAAATATAAAATATAATTTCATATTAAACTTCAAATATAATTTATAAGTATGCACCACCTCTAAATTTGTATTATACTTAGGAATCGCATAGGTGTTTAAGTTATTTCCAAGTTATAGTTTATGAATTTACCTTAATGTTTGCAGTATATATATAGAATACAAATTGTTAATTTTTATGAATGACCCTCTCATAGATAGTAATCTGATAGGAATATAGCTCTACCATTATCATTATTAGCATTCTTAATATTATTATCAGTAGCAGTCTTATTACCATTAGCCCCATTATGATTGCTATTATCATGATTATTAATATATTATTAAATGGTTATCGTTATTTTATAAAAATTAAACTATCATAAAATTATGATTCCCCTCATGATTAAATTTAAGAGTTAGATAAAACTTACCTGAATAACTTGGAATGATTAATCAGGTTTACTTGAACCACCAGTAAAGCATCGAGAAAATAGTACAGATTACAGAAATACCTAAAAAACCACTCTATAAATTATTAATAAATTACGAATATATACTTTATAGGAAACATAAAAGCATTACCAAAAGAAAATACTAAACTTTATTATTAACGAAATGTAAATGTGTATTGGATATAAACTATAAAACAAAAGTACCAGCAAGGAGTCGTATGACAATCTCTCAAAAGTTAAAATCGGCCATTCCCACCAAACGTACCTGAAATTGAAAATTTATTGTTAATAAATAAATTACCTCCAAGCTAGCCAAAGAGGAGTACACCACTCACGACGAGCACAACCGAGGGAGAAGCAAGTAAACGAGAAACTAAGCTCGTCACTAATACTTATCGCCCCAGTGTACCCGAATTTAGTGGTAAACTACCAAAAGTCTGATTTCATAAATTCGTAGAAAAATTAATGTATAAAATTTTGAATTACCATCTAGTGGTAAATAAGATTCCGAAAATTTAAATGATTAAATTAAACAAAGTTAATTGCTAATCAATTTTAGGATATATTTAGTTAAAGTGTAAGAGTTACTAAAAATTTACACAGGACTTTTGAATTTTTTTTTAACTAAAAATTAATTGCGGAAATCCAGGTTGTAATTGCAGTCGTTTCTCTAGTTATACAACTTCATTAAATTTTTTTTTTTCAAGTTACAACTATCGAAATGATTAACTTTGAATGCAAGGTTTTAATTATGAACTCCGTTGCCTGAGTCCCTTAAAGACTCATATCAGGCTGTGTAAGGTGTCCTGATTTCGATTTGTATTATAGAATGTCTCACTCTGACGACTCTAACGGTGATGAAGCCTACAATCAAATGATCACGCGGCTCCGGACCCGGTACATCTGGTACCGGATCCACGATTGGAACCGGGGGTTGGACCTAGATAATTATGGTCCGGTCATCCGAAGTGGCCCAGAGCCCGATGCCCCGGCGTGGGTGAAAACAGAGCCCACCAACAATGTGATACGAGAAGCCCGCGATCGAGTGGCCGTCGAAGTAGAAGTGGCCCAGATGCGGCTGAGGAGACTCGAACTCCAGCTCAGAGCCGAAGCAGAGGGAGTAACCCCCGAAGAGCTGGAGGAGGCAGATGCCCCTCCACGAAAACGAGGAAGGCCCCGCAAGAACCCGGTCTAACTCATCAGTAGTGACAATTCGGACGAAATTATTTGAGTGATACAATTAGTGATACTGTGTTGCGTTTGATTTTTCTGTTTTTGTAGCAATTATGACGAATTGTGGAAATTTTTATTATTAAAACTTTTATATTATTGTTCATCGTGCATATTCATCGTATAATAGATCATCTTTTAGTCATTGCATATAGATCTCATGGCGTATGGGGTGCCTCCAGAGACGAGATGACCCTCCCTATCCTTCATTTATTAATTCTATACAATTAATCGAATCACTTTTACGCATATGAAGGCTAGTTATGGAACTTCATTATTATCTTCGTTTAGTGTACAAATTCCTCGAAAATCTATGAAAGGACCGCGAACAGGCCAAGCAACAAGCCGAAGACCTTCGAAGTCGGGTCGAGAAGCTCAAGGTCAAGTGCCGAGAACTCGAAGGTACTTGGTTCAGTCCGGCTGAAATGAAGAAACGGACAACACACATCTCACAACTCCAGACCCAGGCGGAGCAAGATCAACTCGAAATCCGAGCGCTGAAGCTACAAGTGCGCTCGCTCGAGAGTAAACTGAACGAAAGGTTCATCCAGGACACTCTCTGCGAGCAGATTCGCCCACTTCCGGTGGAGCTGGCCAAGATATACCCGCCTACCCAGGCAAGCAAGCCGAAACGTAAACGACTGAGGCGGAATACAAGAGACAAATTGAAAAGGGCCTGGCTCGCCGAGCAAGAAAAATCGAAAGAGCTTGAAGCCAATCCACGACCCTAAGGAATATTTGAGAGTGCGACCCCTCCTGAGTAAAACAGACCTTGTAATGTAGTAGTGGTTAAATAAATGATTCTTGTTGTCTAATGAATACGTGATTAAACTTTGCGATTGTCTAGAACAAGATGGTCGACAGAAAGGCGTTTGGGAAAACAATCTCGATAAGGGACCGAAATAAATCGGACACGTGCCTTCTATCGGCGTCCGTGAACCCATAGAGTGCTCGACAATTATAGTGCTTTTAACGCGCTCACTTTTTGCGAGTACTCAACCCCTTGGTACAGTACCAACGTTGATTGCTCAACGGGTACCAAGAGGAAAACAATGTTGTATTCTGGGTTACGCTGGTAACAGCACTTAAACATTCAACCACCAGTAACCCACCAAATATATAAAATATGTATTTCATAACATAATGTTTTCATACAAAAATTCTGAGACTCTAAATTCGATGTTGTGCTTAACAATTTTAAAATAAAAGTTAAAATATTTAAATTAATATTGTATCATATTATCACTCATTTTAAAATTAAAATATTAATATTCAAAAATAATTAATAAATTTTCAATTTCCAAAAACCTTCGATTTTGTTTTTTTATATTTCCAAAAATGGTTCATTTATACTGTCAACTTATTTAATGTTTCTTATCACAAGGTTTTTACATTGACATTTTAATCCATTCTTTTCTTAAATTTTATCTCTATATTTCTTTATTTAATTCATACAAAATTGTAAGACTAAGTCAATATACAATAAAAATATTAGGTATTTTATTAATAAAAGTTTACTAATAATTTGACGGAATGACAGTTTCTAGTAATTTTAATTTATATGATAAAAAATTTGAGACTTTTAATATTAAAAACTGAAAATAATTTATCAATGAACTATAACAAAAATTCATAGAATTTAAACAAATAAAAACTTTATCAATAAATTAATTTATAAATTAACAATAGAAAATATTAAAAAATGAGATTTTAAACTACAATGGGATGAAAATTATTAGTTTGAATAATAAAATTTATATTTACAATATTTGAGATTTAATGAGTTAGTGTAACAATAAAATCTCCTTGTTTTAATTAACTAATACAACAAAACAAAAATATCTAAGACATTTTACTAATAAATAAATGAAGTAAAACTGACATTAAGTTATCGATTGCTTGTCAGAGATCTTTAAAACCGTAAATTAATTAGATTTTTGGTTATTTGTTTTATTTTCAAGTACGACTTTATTAAAAAGTTAATACTGGACGTTTTATCTAAAACTTTTCATTAGTTACTAGAAATTAAATCCAAATTCATTTTTATACAAATATAAAAAAATTTATGGTAGAAAATTATAACATTAATTGTCATTGTAAAATTGTTTTACTATTGTTAATTAAAGGGCAGTTTAATTTTTTTCTTTTTAATAAAATAAAACTTTATTCAATCATTGACTAAAAATTTTATTTGTTTTCAATTTGTTGTTTAATTACTATAATAAATTTAATTATTAGTAGTAAAATTCATTTTTGAATGTCAATAAAATTAATTAACAATTTGTTTTTAGTCATTTAATAAAATACTATATATATATATATATCAACGGTGGGCAAATGCGGCTCTTAGAGCCGCATGCGGCTCTTCGTTGAGTAAACTGCGGCTCATTGATAATTGAATTTTTGATAATTGAATTTGAAAATTGAATTCGATTTTTTTATTTTGAAATTTTTTCAACTGAATTTTTAAAAAAAAATTTTTTGTTGCAATTGTATTTTCATAAATGTTAAAAATTAACGAAACATTGTTTTTCACATTTTACTTCTATAATTGAATTTTGGAAACTCGTACCAGAGGCAAAATATCCACACTTAAAACAAGCTGCTTGCCGTCTAATTTCAATTTTTGGTACAACATATTGTTGTGAATCTTTGTACTCCACAATGAAGTTCGTGAAGTCGAAATATCGTTCACAGTTGACCAATTAGCATCTTACAGAATTGCTGCGAACAGCTTTAACAAAGTATACACCAAATTTCAAAGATTTGACCAAAAGTCTTCGTTAATTCAAGAAATTTTATTACTTTTTATTAATGGATTTTTATTATATTTTATGTTTGTTACTTAAATTTTGAAATAATTGTTTTTAATAGCGTTTAAGTCTTTTTTAATCAAATTAATGAAATAAAAAAAAATATGTAGTTCACTATGGTGGCTCTTTAAAAAATAAATTTTCGGAAAATGTCTCTCATTGAACTCATGCGTGCCCACCCTTGATATATATATATATATATATATAAATTGTTTAAATGTTTAAATTATAAAAATATATTTATTAATATGTAAATGATTTAGTTTTTAAAATATTTAATTATAAATTTTTAAATTTTTGAATTTTTATAATAATATTTATTCATATTTATTAAATTATTTTTTTATCATTTATAATATATACATCAGGGGTGCACAAAAATCATAATATGCTTGGCAAAAAATTGGCGACAGCAAAAAATGTTGGCCACACGTTGATTGCCACCATATAGATGAATACTATAAAAAAACATATAATGTGTACCGCCGGGCAGCCAACGTGTTAAATTGAAAATCAATTTTTATTTTCTGAAAATAAAATGAAACAAAATACTTATTAAATATTTTAATCACAAAGGTTATGGCGGCACAAAAATGGAAACTGGACACAATTTGGACACCCAAATATATATATATATATATATATATATATATATATATATATATATATATATATATATATATATATATATATATATATAAGAACTTTTTTTCCAATTTAACCACTGATCAGGAAGCATTAAATTAAATATTAAATATAGTCAACAGAGTAAAATTATTTATTCTCGTGAAATTTATTCTATTAATTCAAAATTTACTGATCCAGCCGAAGGACAGAAGTCATTGGAAAAGAACATTTAAAGCAGCAATAATTTTGGTGCCTTTATTTAAAATCCAACTATTGCTTGTTGCTGTTAGTTTAGAAAATTCCAATAAATTTTAATTGGTTTACACTATTATTCCAATGACCTTGCAAGACTCACCGGGAATAGTTGTTGCGTTGGCATTTTGTGCATTTAATCAAGAAAATTATACTCTGTATTATCAAAGAAAAGAAGGTAAATAATCTATACATACTTTACGAAAGTAATAATACTACTCGTGTTATCCTATCCTTTGAATCGCCCCAGTCAAGGCAGCACCGAAAATACCTAATTAAGGTCTTTTTGTTTTTTAATAAAAGTTGAAAGTATAATTTGTTTGTTATATTTGGTTAATTTTACATTTTGATTTTATTATTTGGGTTGTAGCACACATTACATACAGGCATCCCGACTGTCCCGCCACATATTTTTACTGGAGACGCTGTCGGGCTCTACATATTTCTCTTATACATCAAGTCACAAAATAATTATAAAGAACAAATAAATAACCAATAACAAAAAGATTATTTGTATATATGTGTATGTTAATACAATTATTAAACGATGATTGCTACATGTACTAATAGTGCTTTAGATATAGCTTGGTAAAATATTGAAAACTTGTTTCGATTAATTTAATTTGAGAAGCTTGATTTTGATATCCATACCACTTGACATATTATTGTTTATCTTGCCTTTATATTTTAATTAAAGAATCTTTTCAATTCTGAATGTTATGGAATCATTTGTGATTCCTGTTTAAATATTTAACTTGGATTTCATTATTATCTATAACTTTAATAACACACATAATCATATAAACTGCATAAAATCCAAATGTTCCGTAGCAGTTTGTATAATTATATCATCAATAGTCGTCGATAAATAAAAATGTATATCTTGACTGCTGTCAGAGATAATAGAAGAATTATGGATGACCCAAGAGAATGTGCTGGAAGCAGAAATCAAAAACAAAGGAATTATCTGTAAGTGCTATTAGATACATAGTATAATAGTGAAACAGAACTTAGATTAGAACATAACAAAAAAGGGAAATATTAAAAAGAAACGGAAAGTCGAAAACAAAATCATTGGGAAAAAATTACTTGATCGGAGAAGCAATTTAAACAAATTGATAAATTTATTTATAGCATGTATTAAGTATTTTCAAATTGAAACAAGGAAAGCATTTAGATAGATTCTATAAATTATTGTAATCAGAAGCAATGGTGAAGTAGTTGACAATTCCAAGTTTCATTGAAGACATGTTATTTCTCCGAAATCGTTGCAATAAGCACTCAATAATCACTTTTGTAATATTGAATAACTTTGAATTGTAGTAAATTGTAATCAATGTTGCAGGTCAATAAAAGTTTATATTGTCTGTAGTTCTCTATTGTAGTCAGTAAGATATAGTTTACGCACTGAGCCACTACCCACTACGTAACGCCCAGGCTACTAATGATGCAGTAACTACACACTATAACATAATTCTCAAATTTTACATAACACATGATTATACACCTAACTGCGAAAGTTAACATTGTCTATAATATACGTTGGTATGCACACCCGTTGAGGTGAGTCACCATTTATATGATTAACTTATATGTTAACTTAATTTCATTTTTTCAATTTTTCAAAAATCGTTTTAAGGTAAGTTTTTGAATTTAAGTAATTTTTAGGACTTGAATTTTGATTTTATATAATTATGAGATCATTATTCAAGTTCTTAAATATTGCTATTAGTCAGCATTTATAATATAACATTGATAATTAAATTTCAGGTGTTTTTTTAGAAATTTTATGATATCTTATTTGGATTTATTTGGATTTATTTCGTAAAAATGTAAGCTAGATATTTTTATAATTAGAAATAAATAAAGTAATCACCAAACATTAGTTTTTTAAGACATTTAGGAAAGAATGGATAAAATAGTTTTTTAAGTTTTTGTAATCTTCTTTCGAATTTTGTCTTTTTCTGTAATTCTATGAAAATATTAATTTGTTAAAATAATTTATTAAAATTTACGATTTGCGATTTTTTTCCTGCAAATTCAAAAATGTCGAAGGACCTTCTTCAATATCTGTAAATCTAAAGAAATTTTATATTCTAAATTATTTTATAATTAAACCTTACGATGTATTTTCTTCTTTTTCTATGAAGCTCAAGGTAGAGCAGTCGGAATGTGATTCAAAAGTTTTTTTGTGCATAACTTTTTAAATAATTTGAAAATATTGATATGTTAATTATATGTTAATCAATGTTAATTTCGCAAAAAAACACTTTATTAATTTTGTATGTATTTTTCATTATGTGTGCTGTGTTTGTATGCTTAATTATTTTCTCTCACTTTTTAGATTCCTATAATAAATATGTTAACTTTCGCAGCATTAAATTTTTACACACAGGTAAGTTTGTGTGTTCCTATAATATATATTTATTGATTTTTTTAAGATTATAGACAATGTTAACTTTCGCTGTTAGGTGTATAACAATTACATAACCCACAGACTTTATGTTTAATTGTCCTTTGAAGCTTGGTTCTTAGTATCGTCTTTGTAATCGTCCGCGTTTCTCGACGGAGAATCTCGTACACTTCATCGGCCACCTCATAATCTGACAGACAAATGAAACCTGTATCATTAGCTGCGGTGATTTTCTTGACTTGTAATTTCTTAATATCTGCCTCATTTGCTAGTGGAGGACTATTTTGTTCAAATTGATTCTTAATACTCGTTACACACTTGTCAAAACTTTGATCTGAAAACTTGTAATCTAACGAATCGGATCTAAAATCCTGCGGCAGCAATCCACCAAATAAATTTGATATTAGTTGGCCAAAAACACTATTAAAGTTATCAGGATCTCTTGGAGTCATAAAAAAGGAACCATCAGTTTCGTTTGTAGTATTTCCAACAGGAACATGACGAATAATATGAGAAACATTCAAGGCATCATCATTATTTTCCATTGAGTTGTAACGAATAACATGAAAAGCATTCAATGCATCATCATTATTTTCCATTGAGTTATAACGACTAATATGAACGGCATTCAAGGCATCATCATTATTTTCCATTATGTTATAACGAATAATATGAAAAGCATTCAAGGCATCATCATTATTTTCCATTGAGTTATAACGAATAATATGAACGGCATTCAAGGCATCATCATTATTTTCCATTAAGTTATAACGCATAATATCAAAAATCATATATTTTCTCAACAGGACAGGAATTTAAAAACCATTTGAAAACAACTCGCAATTCGAAAACATCCATCCAAAACTCGATACAATCAAAACTCTGACCTCACTCAAAAAAACTTAACCATAATAATACTCACAATAGTCCGCGTCTGTGTGCGCACACAATTAAAATCAACCAAGTAAAAAGCGCACACAGACGCAAGAATCGACAATAAATCATCCTCCCCCCCTTGACACCTTGGTGTCAATCTCCAATAACCCTCACACACCCATCTTTGTATTATATAGGCCGCCGCACCACGCACCTTTTTTGAAACATCATTGTGGATTCTCCACCCACCATCGCCATACTCGGCCAAGCAGCTGTCCATGTTCAGTTTGTTTAGGTGTAATATCTCCATTATTCTTTCTCCATTTTTCGCCAATTCAATATTCCACACTTTTCCCTGTTGCATTTCATTTAGTGACCAGTTTTCACTTAATGTTCTTATAAGCATCCTACAAAGTCGTTCTTTGATTGCTTCGTGTTTCAATTCCACAATCGACACCTTGTCTTTCATGTGCATTTTTAGAGGCGTGCAAACGAGATCCAGTGATCCGTGTTGTTTGAAACTGTTCGATTACTTCTTTGGCCCCTTGATCATTATTCTGTTCTTTCTTTAGTCGATTAACTTCCCCTTCGTCGACCTGAATATCATTAACCGCCGCCTCGGGCGTTAGATCCTCTGATGCTGGTTTGTCTTTTTCCCAATTACTCAACACTTCCGTTGTCTTCGGTTCCACAATTTTATATTCGAATAATTTTATGATCTCACCAGCCCGGCAAGCCTCATCTTGCTTTTCGCCTGTATTCATTTTTCCTTGAATATTTTGTGTGATTGTAATAACGTTAACTAATTCGTTAGTTCCTCCAGAATTGAATATTTGCCCATCTAAATGACTCTGAGCTCCCTGCTTTTCATTAGATGCCTTACTCCTGTCGAGTTGCGTGTCCTCAATTTCCCGAAATGCACGTAACTCGTCATTTAACCTTTAAGTTCCCGCAAAATAACTCTGAACAGTCCTCATTGATGTGTTTTCATTTAATAATTCGTTGTGTCTTTGCTTACATCCGGTAACCTTGCAGAAAGATTCTTTAAGACATTCCTTGGCCATGTGATTTCTTTTGAAGCAATTCCTGCACAGTTTCCTTTCTTTGATGACTTCTTTCGTTCTGAAATTGTGAGTTGCTTGAACTTGTCACATTGGTCTAGGTAATGTTGACCACCACATTGTACACACTCTGATCTATAGCCGTTAGAGTTAATCGCCTGTATGACCGTTCCACTTTTAACTCTGCCATCTGGTTGCCCCGTAAAATGCGTCCGACCTCCTGGATTGAAGCTTTCTCTTCCTCTAGACACACCTTCTACTCTTGACCCATCATAAGTCCTGGTGCTTGATTGAGTCCCATACACGACCTCGTAAGTGGACCTTAGGATCTCCGCTTCTTGTTGTATCCATCTTCTCAAATCCTCTATCGTCTCCCGCAATTCCTTTTTAATTTTGTCGTTCTTCCATTTATACACAAGATTCGTCGTTAACTTGCCCAAACACTTTTGAAAAAGATATCCAGTCTTTAGCTCGGATTCTTTCCCAGTGGATTTAAATCGAACGGTGACTGTTTCTAATAATCCAACAAATAAGTCTAAATCCTTCAAATCTCCTTCTTGAATTGGCCTGAACTGGTCCATCTCCTCTAACATTGATAAATATATCCCCACCATATCGCCTATCCAACTTCTCTTTTGCCATTTGATAGGCCTCTGCCGAATATCCTAGATTTTCAATTAACTTTAATAGCTCTCCGTGAAGGTACTTGTGCAGGTGAAACATCTTTTCAACCTCATCATCTTCCGCTTCGTCAACACACGCCGTAAAATTTGCTTTTCATGGTTCGTACTCTTTCATCTTGCCTTCAAAGACAGGTATTGTAATTTTCTGTAGACTTTCCAGTTTTCTTTTATGCACTGAATTATTTTTCTTGATTGTATCATCATTCACATTTTCCTTCTTTTCCATAAAAGATTGATTTGCTTTTCTTTCCATCAATGCCCCAATTATTTGATGTTTTTCCTCGATCTCTTGCAGGTCTTTATCTAAAATTGCAGTGATGTCCAATCTTTGCAATTTTTTACTGATCGTTCTTAGATCCCTTAATTCTTCATCTAGACTCTCCTTTTGATCTTCATATTCCTCCAACCATTCGCTAACTTCCTTCCCCTTTATATCATTGAGAATCTTGTTTCTCAATCTCGTTAATTTTCCTTTTTTCATTCTCTTTTCCCACAATTCTTCTTCTAAAATCTCTTCGTCATTGCCACCGCACAGCCTGAGTGACAAATGAAATGTCGAACCTACTTGTATGCTATAATCGTTCAATATTCTTTTATTTTCTAATTGCTTTCCTGCGTAGACTAACATTTGATAATTTACCGGAATTCCTTCTTTGTCCTGAATTTTTCCGAATTTTTTTAAGGTGCTACATAATAGTATGTTCGATTATGAAATATAAATACTTTGTTTTAATGAAGTGTTCACAAAATTTACCTCCTGTCAAACAAGATCAAAACTTTAGACATGTGAAATTAATAACACCTCGTCTTTACGATACACCACAACCTAGCGAATACTTAATATTCATATTAAAGGGACCAGTTAGTACTTTGACATCACAATTTCACCTTGCTTTAGTCTTGAGACTAAATGTAGAGAGAAATATTATTTTTCTTTATAGTACATTCAAACAAAAGAATGATTTTATTTTCGAATAAATTAAAAAATATTTAAAATAAGTTTAAAACAAAACAAACTAAGGTAATGGGAATAATGTACATTTTTATGGAATGATAAATTTGTTTTTGTTGTATGATGCGGCACAGAAATAGAGATAAGTATTGTTAGCTTAATAAAACAATTATATATTTAGAAAGTTGTGATAAAACTTGATTTGAACAAATTTCTAAATGGTAATTAAAAATAAATTGAAATTTTTCTAAAAGTTCCTAATAAAAAATTAGAAGAAAAATCAATTTAATTGAAGCAGAGAAAAATCAATTTTTATTTTTATTCATTCGACTGTGACATAATTTTCGTTATGTAATTATCTGAATTTAAAACAAAATAATAAATTTTATATTTTTTCATATTCTTATAATAAATATTTCCTAATTATTTATACAAATTTCAAATGAGAAATTTGAAATGCCTTAAATCAGTCATTGTGTCTCTTTCGCGGACTCAGAGTTTGGACAATTCAAACTTGTGTCCATGTATTGTATACATTAAGAAACCAATCAGTTTTCTATAGTGAAATAATGAATACACCCATACCTCGCTATACGGCCGCTCTTAAATGGCATTTTGCTATAACGGCCCCCTTTAATTAATGCAAGTTTTCGATTTATGGCCTAAGATGTTTCGCTATAACGGCAAAAAAAACTTTTTTTCGATGTCGATATATCTACATATTGCCAATCTTACGCAAGCGCAATCTCGATTTCTTATACGGCTTTTCGCTTTGCGTCCAAGTTTCGAGGAGCTTATCTAGGCCGTAAAGCGAGGTATGGGTATACATGATTTGTAATATTATTTTTATTGAACAGAACAACAAATATATCTAGCTATCCCAGCAGTTATTATAAATTAATTTTCCTTATTAAAAATTATAATAAATTATAAAATAAATTAAATAGTCAAAATTCAAATATTTCAGAAAAGTATATTAAAAAAATGATTATTGTTTCTGAAACCCTTCAGATACTACGACCTAGACAGGAGCCATGTTCGCTTAGCGTTGATGTTAGCGCTGCGTGGACCACCAGTGCATTTATTATAAATCAGAGTAATATTAGTTCCAAGCTATTATCTAGAGTTTTAAATAGTTAATAATTAAAAATGACAGTTTTTTGTTTATAATTATTTAAAAAACCTAAAACTTTGACTTAGATTTTGGACAGCGATGCTCATGGCGAAGAGCTCTTGTCTTAAATTACGGGACATTGATATATTTATATGGGCTCCATTTAGAACTTTTATATTCCCATGAAATTATACGGTAACAAAATATTTTCAATATCTTGAGATATTTTTGTTAAAATATGGTAACTGTTTAAATATTAATATGATATATTTCATATATTGGTTTATCGAGGATTCATCTCCTTACTCGACTGGGAAAATTAGTCTGAAAATACAAATTTTCTCTAGAGGATTCTCAAAAATAATCTTTCTACAAATGTGAAAGAAAGTGAAATTTTGGAAAAATAAATTGTGTGTTTATTTGAATTCCAAAACCTTTATTTTTAGTATTATTAATTTAATAGGAACTTTACGAAACTAGTGTAATTCTTCCTGCTCAAATATCTAGATGAGGGCTTTTTTTCTGGTGTAAAACAGTAATTATAACTGGTTTACCGAAAATTGATCGAGTGCTAATTCACAGTAAATGAATTATAGGTATGAAGTTCTTTAACCCTTTCAATACGATTTGTTTATTTTAATAATTCATGTAATATTTATAACACACGTGTCTACTATTTGTTAGCAACATCTAGAATGACAAAATATTATAGAAAAGAAAAAAAGCAGACAGCAAACAGCAACAAAGCAGACACGTTTGGACTTGTTTACGAGCCTATGACCGTACAGTACTAAAATAAGCTATAAAATTCACTGGGACAATATGTCCCTACAGTATTGAAAGGGTTAAATTGTGTTGGATTATTGTTTATTTCAGTCGGTACTGACTCTGGCTCTTCGTGATCTTTGTTTCAATTATTAAAATAAGACCAAACACAGAATACTTTATTAACAAGTTCCAAAACAAAATTAAGAGAGACCTTTTCATCAGATTTGAATATGAATTTATCTTTTTACAATTTTTACTCTTCAAAATGTAGTTGATTCCTTTCTTTGACCAACTAATATTTGTCTAACAGTTTGTGTTTTTTTTATATTGTTGCTCCTCCTGCGTAATCAAATAATTGAATCAGCCATCGACTAAAATTTGTTGAAAACAAAATAATTAAGCAAAAAATCTCTTCATTTCATTATGCTCTTGTTTACCGCTCGGGTTTCCCACTTAGCTAATAAATAATTTATTTATTTTTTATTAATTTGTATTTATTGAACATCTTTTTTGGGGTCCCATATTGATTTTATGTTATTACTTTCATATTCGTATCAACATTTGCTATCTGTACAATCATATTTCCGCCTTAATACGTCAATTTATTTTCAAAATTTTAATAAAGACTAACCCCCCAACAATTGCATGACTTTATACCGACATCACTATTATTAATAAAATATAAACTAGTAAAAACTTTGAAAATCTTTTTACCTTTTTAACCCATTTACCGAATAAACATTTATTTGATGTCAAAACTGAAATAAAAAAGCGGGATACTTTCCGAGCCAATTTTTCTTTGGGAGACAATTAATTAATAATACAACATTTTGTAAATATATTACAGTATGAACCTCTAAGACAACGGTTTTCTACATAGTAATCATAAATATATTACTCAGCCCACATTTTTCATGATTTATCTTTATATAGAAAATATCTATTATCTTTTTTATTGTACTATTAAAACATAAAAATATAAAAATGATACTTAGGTGGTGTTAAATTTGTTATTTATGACCCTTTTCACAAATTTCAAGAACTCCACAGAAAAATTTGACGACATTTGCTATTTTTTGCTATTTCTTTTATCATAGAAAAGAGCATGTACAATTATACTTGTTAATAATTGAAGCTTAATTATCTAAATTGCCTAAATCTGGTATTATTAAAACAACCGATTTAAATGGCGAATTAATTAATTTAATAATAATGATAATTATGCGTGCCAGCATTTATACTTATTATACTTTTACTATATAATAGTATTTGATACTTATAATACAATATATATTTTATTTATAAATTAATTATTTAAATATCCCTAACAATACCATTATGCAAAACATTGACGAGTTTTTCAAAACGTTTGGATTTCTTTAAAGGTAATGAGTGATCACATTAATATAATGGAAAGAATTCGCTAATGTCTTAAAAAAAGAAAATAATGGAATTTTTTCATGAAGATTTTTTACATTTTTTATAATTGAAATTCTTTGCTAATATTTAGAATTTATAAAATATATAAAAAATTAATTGTAAAATGAATGAATGGAAGTCATTATATCACAAAACAGTAAGATTGAGGATGGGACAACTGGCACTTCTGGTTTTAACTAAATTGTCAGGGGAATCAAACTAGCAGTTAGGTACTTAGTAAAAAGACAAATTAAAAGTTTTTAAGGCATTAGCGAATTATTTCCATTATATTAATGTCATCACTCATTACCTTTAAAGAAATCCAAACGTTTTGAAAAACTCGTCAATGTTTTGCATAATGGTATGCTCTTTTCTATGATAAAAGAACTAGCAAAAAAATAGCAAATGTCGTCAAATATTTCTGTGGAATTCTCGAAAGGGTCATAAATAACAAATTCAACCACCTAAGTATTAAGACATATTTTTTCTTATTTAAAAAAATTCAACAAAACTCTTTATTCCTATTATAAATTCTTAAGTCACTGTAAATTGAATATTTAATACTAAAAAGAATTTAATTTATTATCTGGCCGTTTTTAATAGAAAGTTTCATTATGTTATGAACAATGAAACTTTAAATAATTAACAAATATCTATCTTAATTAAATAGGATAAAGTGAATTAAATTTAAGAAACTTATCCAGAAAAACTTAAGAATTTCCGATTTTATTTTCATCACTAGTTGTTGACATTTTTGAAAACCTTTTAAATCAGGACATTAAACAATAATTGCTCTTTTGTTACATTTTTGAATATTTTCTGAAAGATGTCAACTTTTCCTAACCAATCAATTTTATTAAAACAAACAAAAAATATTATATTGATGATAATAATAATAATGATAATGATAATACAAAAATGTTTTTTATATTCTTCTAAATTCTAAATAATAATAACAATAATAATAATAATAATAATAATAATAATAATAATAATAATAATAATCATAATAATAATAATAATAATAATAATAATAATAATAATAATAATAATAATAATAATAATAATAATAATAATAATAATAATAATAATTTATAATTTATTTATATTTGTTATATTTATAAAACTTTCTTAAAATTCTATAGAACAATATATTTTAACCGAATTAAAAGATAAGAAACCTTTTCAATCACGCTATATTGGTTTTGAGTCTTTTTATAAATTGTTTTAATGATCCAGCAAAATAATGTCGTGAAAAATAAAAGTTTATTCTTCAGTGTCTGTCTGATAAAATCATACTTATAAATTTTACGCCTCTATTGTAGTTTAATGAAAAACTGATAATTTCTTAATTGTTATATTCGATAAAAAGATTCTGGAAATTAATATAATATATATTAAAATATTTATTTGTAATTTTATTTAATATTTTATCAATTCAATACACATTACTATTATAGATGGGTGAAATTTAAAATTTACCATAATTTTATATGAAAATGCATAATTTATTCAAGTTTGTCAAATTGCTCTTCTAAATGTATTATTTATTTTTTTAAATGTAATATTTTAAATAATTATGTTTTGCATGTTTAATTTTTAGAAATTAATTTATACTTCTATAAATATTTTGTTTCTTTTTTTTATATTAATGTTTAATTATTTTTAATAATTATTAATAACATTTGTTTTAATCAATAATAATATTTTTTTAATTAAAAATAATATATCTCTTATAAATTGCTATAATATTTGCTTTCAGTCATTTGCCAAAAAATGCCTTTGAGTAACTTTCTAATCAGAAATGTGATTTATATTGAGAAACAACTAAATTCTAAAGAATATGAAAAGATTTACAGAAAACCTTCAAAAGTCATAAAAAGTTAACATTGTCCTTTACTCATCAAGGTATAACATTTAGCTAACAACGAACCCCTAAATGTATGACAAACAGCAATTAAAACAAATATATTTCTGCAGAACTTATTTGTAAATCCTGTAAAATAGAGAAATAATTTATTTATTATTATTAAAAATACTAACTAAATACATAAATTTTTCAAAAGACTTTAATTTCCTGTAATTAGTATAAAAAGTTTCAGAACGATAATCAGATAAAGATTTAATTAAAAATCTTATAGGATGTGACTGAAATTATTGGTGACAAATACTCTTGGGACTGCAAATTTGACATTTTAATTAATAATCATCACAGCAAAAATGTTAAAAATTTAAAAAGATAAAATTTTACAACTAAATCTTGTATTACAGTAATATTAAATTAACATAAAATTACAACAATTTAATAATAGTTATTTTTTGCATTTTTATTTATTTAATCACATTTGTTTTTATTTAATTTATGACAAATAGTGAAATCAGTATTAGTATCCCATTTGTATAGAATTCTTTGGTGCTGTCAATATTAATTACACGCACTTTATCTTAATAATCAAAATAACTAATAAAATAAATAATAATTTTAATATTAATAAAAATTAATTAATAAATATTAATTAATAAATTAAAACCAAATAGTGAAAACCATTTAATCAAAATAAAATTATTAAAGATTCACAATGATGGATTATATGATGGTGTATTTGAAACTTGATGTGTTTCTAATAGCTAATATCTTTCATAAATCTCTAGCTCATAACCGATTGGAACATTTGTATTTCTTAGGAATTCCCAGTATGTCGTGGTATTCGGCATTAATGACTTTAGATAAACCCATTGATGGAAATGTATAATTTTTATGAATGTAGAATTAAGGTTGGACTTTAAGTCAGTTTACTCTCTAGAGATTTCACTTGGATTCATGACAACCTTTATAATATTTTGAAAGATTACAAGAATTTAGACTTAGAATCACTTTGTATGGATATACTGTAGAAGTTGATTTAAAAATACCGAATGAACTTCATGATTTATTGAATGGTTTTCCAAAAGTGCTTGTCAAAAGTGGAGAAATTATTGTTGACACATTATCCAAAGCAGAATTATGTAGTGCATTGGTAATTACTGAAAATTTATATATCGTTAAGGGTGCAAGTTGTCAATATTCATCGGACTATCAGATTCAAGCAAGATCATATTTTTGAAAATAAAATCGATATCAACACCAAACTAAGAGCTGAATTAAAAAATAGTTTGGATAAAAATTATTATAAGCTGCTCAATAATAGTCAATATGGCAAGGCTGTAGAAAATTTATAGAAAAAAGAAGTTAAGATTGTGCAATAACCAACAGAAATAATATAATAACCAACGCTTCAAAACCAACTTTACGAAAAAGTAAAAATATGATTTAACTGTAGCTACGTTGAATAAAGAATCAGTTTTGGATTTATCTAAACTGCGGATGTATGAGCTTCAACATATGAAATAAACTCAATATCGAAGTCAATTGCAGTATCAAAACTGTTGCAGGTGATACAGATTCATTCTTAGAAATTAGAAATTGTAAATTTGAGACTATTTTTCCTGCAATGATAAATGATAATCTTTTGGATGCTTCTAACTATGATTTAAGTCACCCCTTGTACAGGAAAAAATTGAACTCTCTAAGGGAAATGTTAAATATGAAACTAAGGGTAATGGTTATAAAGAGTGGATATTTCAGCGACCAAAATGTCATAGTTTACTAGGTAATACAAATACCCCAAAATCGAAAAGGTGTAACATTGAAAAATACAGACAATAAACATCAGTCTTATCTGGATTGTTACAACGGATTTGAAGTACCTACGGTGTCTCAATTTAGAATTGGTACCAGCAATCACCAGTTGTAAAGTTTCCAAACTATTAAAGTCGCGCTTACAAATAATCATGATACAAGGGTTTCGGAGGGAAAGAATAAAAGTCTGCCATATAGTCACTATATGATCAAAAAAGTCACTATATGTCACTATAATCATCAAAATGTTCAGCAAACTGTTCATAAAATCACTGATTAATTTTTGATTATTATTGTTATTGTCATATTAATTTAATAAATGTATGCTGATACATTTAATATTGTTGTTATTATTGTTATAATTTTAAATAATAATTATGACATATAAACTGATTAGCCATTATGTATATGTTCTGAATCTTAAAAATATAAAAAACATAAATTATTAATAGAAATAATAAGTTATACTATTAATAATAATAAAAATGGAAAATAAATAAAATTACCTAATTAATTAAATTAAATAATAAGACTAAAATGAATTTAAATGAAAATCTATAATTTTAAGTAATTAAAAATTAAGAAAAAAGATTAAATAATGTAATTAATTGATTAAATTAAAATAAATAAAATAATTTAAAAGTCATCCATACTATTATTTAGTAAGTAGTAAGGAGATGGTACCTAAAAGTGCGCCAGCAGTGATACTATTATCTACTAAAATATATCATGCAAAAAATAAATTATTATATATGCTATTTGAAAATTTTTAAAAATATAATTCGTTTTAAAATTAAATTTCATTATTATTTACTGATATTTTAATAATATTTTAATAATGCGTTTTATTCAATATCTACAATAAAAATAAAAGTTATGATATTTTACATTTAATAAATAATTATATATTATTTAATATTTAGTGGCGAATAATTGTTGATAAATTCTAGTCAATTTTGAATTACTTTTATATTATATAATTTTAATTTTCATAAGCTGTCAAAATTCCAGTTTGTTTTATTTTAAAACTGTTGAAAAGAAAATAAACAAAAAGAAGTATATTTATTTCACTATATTCTTCTTTCTGTTATTTTCACAGTAATTGTTACCAAGCCTTTGTTATTTAGAACATTCTCTATTCCATTCAACAATAAGGGAAAATTCAAATAACCATGATTTTAATCATATATTAAATTTTATAAATTATAAATGTTTTGCTGTCTTTTAAATTTGCTATTTTTTATTTAAAATCGTTTTTAATTAAAATAAATATTTAAACCTTTTGTTTAAATATTCGAAAAATCCAATCTAGCATCATCTACTGTATATCTTGACAGATTCACTGTTATTATTATGTAGAAAAGAATAACTGTATAAAAGTTTTAATATTGGTTATTAAAACAAAATTATAAATATTTTGAAAAAAATTCATAAACTAAATAATTTATAAATTTTTAATAAAATATATTTTAATAAAAAATAAATTTTTTTTCAAACATTAAAACAAAATAATACTTTTATTTTAATATTCAACTTTTAAATATATTATTAAATTTTGTTTCAATTCTAAAATAAATCAGATTTATCGTCATAATGACGACATTGAAATTAGACTTTGAAAATAGAGTAGGAACTTTAAGGCTACACTGATAATAATATATGGTTATAATAAAGAATTTTATTGATCTAAAAAAATATTTACATAATAAAATACGAACAAACTCTTAATTATCAAAATTTACCTATATAAACCACCTCATATATGTACACAAAGAAAATTAATTAATTTTAGTTATAACGATTCAAACAAAAACTTTATAATTAAATAAAGCAATGAAAGGCACTCTTAAGAAACAAATCGAAACCAATTAGAAAGATTTATTCTTACAACTGAAAAATGGTTCATTTATTAAATGGCGAAAGTCTATCACTAAATTTCTTAGCGCCAGCCGGCTTGAATGTCGCATTGTTTAAGTTGCAACCATGATTTTCCTGCAAATTCGTTTCCGAACTGTCGCCATTCCCAGAATCGGTGCTCGTATCAAGAATATTTAATTTGCTCCCGCTACCAATCATGCTCGTGTCGATAGTCAAAACGTAACCCTGAATAAATAATCAAATCACATTTAAAATTCGAATTAATTACAAATTGATTAATTGAAAATTTATTGAATTGAAATATTGTCAAATGCGTAATTAAAAAATCGATTTTATTTCACATTTAGAAAGATTAATTTGCATCATTGATTTTATGGAGATCATAAAATAATGAAAATTTAAGACTGAAAAACAATAATTTTTCTTTATAATTTTTTTTTCGATTTTTGGTTTTTATTTATTATTTATCAGATGAAGAATAAAAAATATGTTTTATTTTCAAAATTTATTTAAATAATTTATTTGTTTAAAATTTAAAATATAGAATTTGGTAATTATTTTTTGATGAATAAATTAAAACAACGTCATTTATGTTTGATTAAAATAAATAGATTGGGAAATCTCTTTGGGAAAGTTAACGGGTTATTAATAATTCTGGAATTAATAAGAATATTATTATTATTTTGATATACTTTCAAAAAGAAAAAAAATACTTTTCCATGAATTTCCGAGAAATATATTAAAATTTAGTAATTATAAAATAAAATATGAAATTTTTAAACAAATCTTGAAAATTATAATTGAAGACTTGTTGCTGTTCTTTTGTAAGCATGGTTAAGGTTTATAACTACATATATGAATAAATTTCTATCCGTATATTTTCCTGTCATATATAACCAATAAATGTATTTTTTATACATAATGCCTATAATATAAAGTTCCTACTTTGATCATGACACAGTCTATCTATATAATAACCAAGAAATGATAATATTTCATAAAAGCTATTATTTGCAAGGAACATTTTCTAAACCTGAAAATATGATAAAATATTTCAAATAATCAAAATGTCATACTGTAAAAAAACGACTAGAACTATATTAATTATTACATGTTTTTATATTCGTATATTAGTAGTAGGATGTGTCCTCCCCAGGACACTCCATACAGAACCGTAGCTAGGGGGTGGCGAATGGGGCGACCGCCCCGGGCGCCGAAAACGAAATGCGCCAAATCTGTGAAATGATCATTTAAATTTTTTTTGCTTTTCTTTCTTTTTTCATATTAAATTTTTATATTCTGCTTTCCATGCTTACTGTTTTCAAAAGTTAAACTAAAACAAAACTGTTTTGCTGGTCTATCTAAAGGTTTTTGCAAATGGGCGACTAAATCCGAAGATGGCTGATCATGAAAACAGTTTTGAGCATGGAAAATGCTAATTAGCCTGGAAATATCTTGAAAATCGTTTGAAAAAAGGAAGAACAATTGATGATAATCTTTTATTTAATTTATCTTTAATTTCTTTTATTTAGAATTCAATGTTAAATGTTAAAGTTGATCACTTGATCTTTTCAAATATATTATAATAGTAACCTTAATAGGAACTTAATGATCAAAACTCTGAAGTTAGGTTTAATAAATACGGAGTAAATAAATTTTCAATATTAATGTATATACACATGTATAATAAATATTTATAATTAATTGGTTTTCGTTATAATATAAGTGTACTCGAATAATCATCGGGTTTGTCTATATGAAGAATATGATCCTGAAATCAGGCCCAGACTACGAAAACTATTTTTAAAGATCTGCTGAGGTATATTATTTTAGTTTTAAATTTAATATTAATATTAATATTTAGATAGTTGATTCGAAAATTGCTCCATGGATAGACGGAATGGACTACTCTGGTGATAATGGGATCACAAAGAAAGAGTTCTGATGAAAAAATTCTGATATTTAAAACCTTTTCAAAATATCATCGGAATTATTATTTTTATATATTTGTAAAAAATGTATATTAAATTATAATAAATATTTGAACTTCTTTGTTATTGTTTTATTTCAAATAAAAATCATCAAGTTTAAGATTTATTGATTAACACATGAACAGTCTTCATCCCCACAGGTTGCTTTTATTATATTTTTTACAACATAATCTGTAAATTCCTCAAAATCATTACATTCATCTTGTTCAATATCTTGTTTAGGTTCATTTACATTTTCATCAACATCTGAGAAAATTTCTTCATTAACCTGAGAATTGTCATGATTAAATACATTTATTAACATTTAACAACATTTATTAGAATAATTGTGCAATTCTAGCGCTTGTAAATTTCAAAATAGAAGAAAATGTATCATTATTATCAACTTAATATCCTTGAATTGTGATTGTTAGATACCAGTTTTCTTGCTCCTTAAAGCTTATTTAAGCAAAGTCATCAATCATATTATCTTGCATATCGATTATTGAAGAAAACATTTTGATTGCATTTTAGATTCAAATCCATCTTGAAAACTTCATCAATAGTTTAAATATACTGAGTTTGGTGCAGTTTGATAGGATTTACCAATTTCATATTGATTTCTTCTTTCAAAAAATACATTTTGTAATTATGAAACATCATCTAGTTTCTCAGAACTTAAATCTTTCTTAATCATTGTGAATAATGACATGCATAGTATGGTAATGAGTTTTTATACTTTCAAAAGAATGTGATTATCAATTCAAATTTAAGTAAGTTTTTTATTTAATCGTTATCAAATTAAGCGCGCTTGATAATTTCTTATATTATTATTATTATTATTATTATTATTATTATTATTATTATTATTATTATTATTATTATTATTATTATTATTATTTTTATTATTATTATTTTCGACTATAAGATAGTTCTTGTAAATCAAGGACTATCTTATAGTCGAAACCTTTTTCATTAAATACATTATTCGCAACAAAAGGCTTAAATTATCACTTTATTATTATTATTATAAATCATAAACAATGGATGCTAATCCTTCATTACCCGACGTTAAATTAAAAAAAATTAAAAATTATATTTAAAAATACAAATAGCAAGACAAAAGAATTTAGAAAATTAGACTTAAAAAAATTTTCAATAAAAAATCTTGAATTAGCATAGAATTAGTATAGAAAATAGAAAATTTAAAAAGATTATTTTCACTTAAAGACACTATTTAATTTATTTAATAAATTTCTGTTAAATGAAAAAAAATAATAATCATGATTCATTAAAATTCATTAAAACTTCAACATCCGATAATTATTACGTTTCCTTTAAAAATTACTGAGATTTATTTTATAAAAAAATTATTTTAAATTTAAAAATTTATTTAATTTAAATAAAGTTAAATTTCATTCATTATTTACATTTAAAATATTTTAAATTAATTTTAAATCTTATTACAAAAATTCCACTTCATAGAATAATAGAGTGGAAATCTGCAAATCATTTGGCATAAAATAACCAGTTCATCCTTTCTTACTGGAAAGTTGATTTTTATGGGAAACTTTATAGAAAAATATAATGAATAGGCAGAATAATATAAGTAATATTAGAGATATAAATAAGTAAATGCTAATAACATTTGAAAAGGGACTACCGGAAATTTGTTCTAATTATCAAACATTATTCTTTAGTGGAAAACTAAATAAAGACTAATTGAGAAAGGAAAACAAATCAAAGGTGAAGAAGTAAAGGTTAAATAATGTTAGTTTCACTAATTATGGCAAAATATTCTTGCATACAAAATAAAATTCATAATTAATTAAAAAGTTTTGAGATTTCGGAATTCTTTAGAAAGGAGTTTCATTGCATTTCTAAACAAATTTTCAGATATCTCTCCAAGAAAACATATTTCGAAATTATTCTTACTGTGTTTAGTTATAAAATAATAAAATATCCTGTTTAATCGCTTTTCCCAGTTATCTTTATTATAATTATTTCCTTCTAAAAATCATTTTCTATACATTTTATACAAATTTGTATCAATTATCCGAAAGGCCTGCTCAATCTTAATTTCACATATGAGATTTTATTATTTTATTAAGTTATTGCATAATTACGTTTACTATTATACAAAACATTTAATATTTCTGATAATAATTGTCTAAAGTAATTTTGTTTTGTTTAAATATCTTAAAATTTTTAAATAGTTTTATTATATATTTAAATATTTTTAAATTAAAAGTTTTTATTAAATATTAAAAAAAATTATTTTCTGTCAATGTGTAAATGGTTATCTGGTTATTTTCTTATAATCTATATTTGTTTTGAATATATAAAAGTTCTAGAAAGTCTTTATAAATTTCTAAGATATTTTAAAATTAATTCTCAAAGTTTTTCATTTTTAAAAGACTAAAGAAGATAAATTTTAATTTATTCCACGTGTACCTCAAGTTGAATGTAATTGTTTCTTTATGTTTCTTTGTCCACATGATTGATCACAATTTCAGTATGTGTTTTAAAAAATTATTAAAAATGATAATCTTCGTAAAGAATTATATTACAATTAATTAAATATTTCCTATGATAAATTTCATTCAATAATAATTTAATTTCCTTAAATGTAATGAAGTTTTAAATTATTTATTTTTCTCTTCACTTGTTTATCGAATTATTATTTAATCAGACTACTATGACCTTGAAGTTTGATGACTGACGCGGGAATATTTGTGTGTGCAATGAAGTGAAGTATGTATGTGTATGATCTGTATCAAAAATAAACTATAAAATAGTATTATAATTGGCTGCCAAGTTTTGGAATTTCTTAAATAAATATTGTTACATAATGTCCATTTTTAACAACGACAATATTAATTTCAATTTAAAAATGAAAACTTTTAAAGAATTTTTAAAAACCAAAATTATTTTAATAAATGCCTAACTAAAATTCTAATTCACATCTACACGAAAGTATTCAGTATTATCTTGAAATATTTTCTTTTCTAAAAAATTAATACAAATTGTATCGTTACAAATACCTACAAAATATCTATAGGGTAAATGGAAAAATAAATGAAAGACGCCTACAAGAGATATTCTAATGCCTAGTGTTACCTTTCACAGTAATTTGCTTTATACATTATATTTTAATGCCGAGTTCCTACAAATTTGCTACTTGGCTGAAACAATGTAAAACTCAGTTACTAGTAGAAAGAATTTATTTAAATTTAAAAATAAAAACAGAGGCGTTCAAAGTTTAACAGGATCGATTCGACCCAGACTCGACTATTCAAGAGTTAATAAAATTTGTGAAGACAAAAACAATAATTTTAAAAGAAAAATTTTGAAAGATAAATTAAAAGATTTTATTGAAATTTACTTCTGGCTGTAGAAATTATACAAGCCTTTCAGATGAAATCATGAATGAAGTAGATATTAATTGTTCCTTAAGAACTGTTCAAAAGAAGTTAATCAAAGTTACTTTGAAGTGTCACCCAACAATTAGAAAACTATATTTGACTCAAAAACAACTTACAATTCAATTGCAATGGTTGGAAATATTTAAAATCATGTTTCGTTTTTATTTATTAAATCTGTATGACCTACTTATATATTTATTAAAACTATGTGACCTACTTATTTTTTATATTGTTCTAGTGGGACTATAATTTTTATGAGTGCGTGTGTCGGTGACCTACTTATTTTATATACTGTGCCAGCGGGACTATATTTTAAAGATGACGTGCCCTACTTAAAATTTTAGTAATTTTGACGTGAAATATATTAATATTTAATTATTTAAATTATTCCATAATTATTGTTTTATAAATCTTGTTCATTCTTGGCCATCAGTAAAAGTTATCTGGGTTATTCATAAATGTTATTATTTTATAAATTTTCCGGTAAAGTCATTCCATATTGCTTCACCGATAATAATATCATGATTATTGAATTAATTCAAAGATCTCATATTAAAATAAGATTTCAATAGGCATTTTCTTACTTCCTCTTATTTTGTTTTAATGAATTACTTAATAATAATAATAATAATAATAATAATAATAATAATAATAATAATAATAATAATAATAATAATAATAATAATAATAATAATAATAATAATAATAATAATAATAATAATAATAATAATAATAATAATAATAATAATAATAATATTTTTCAATAATATATGAAAAACTTTCAATAATTTATAATTTATTCCTACCTAAAATTTATTATCATATTAAATAATAAGTATAATTTTATGAATTTATTAATTTATTGTATTTATTTCTCGTTTTCAAGTTTGTTTTAATTATATAATATTACGAAATATTTATATTTAAATATTGATAAAATAATTTTATTCGCCAAAACAAAATGACGTGAGTTGAATTAATTAAGTCGAATCTTTCAAAATAAATTAATTAGAAACGTTCGCAATAAAATCCCCGCCTTTCATACTTTTGTTTGACCAATTATTGATATTGATTAAAGATGGATCTAAAAGTCTAAAAATTATTTTTAATAAATATTTGTATAGAGGTCATCAATTTATTTTTAAAAAATATATTTTTTTATTTTATTATTGTTTCTATTATTGTTTATAAGCAAATTTGTAACCTTAAATGAAAATTATTATTATTTATCATCGTTAAAAATAAATAAGAAATAAATATTTAAGAAAATATTTTAAGCCACCTATGGCATTTAAATATTTTAGAATAATTCACAACTCACAAAAATAAGGGAGGTAAAACTTAGTACCCAAACTTGCAATAAATTGTACAACAGATTTTAAACATGAAATGCATTTTTTGAAATTCGTCATAACCAGATGGAAAATAATTGGAGGAAATTAATATTTTAAACAATCAAAATAAGTTTATTATAATAAAACAAGAAAATATAATTTGTTGTCCCTATTAGCTAAATCATGAATATCACATGAAGAGTTATTTATGCAAAAATTATTCATAACTTTTTATTTTATTTGTAAAGAATGAATTTCACTTATTTTAAGTTTTTCTTACTGTAATACATTAATTTTTAGACACAAATTTATTTTCGTTGAAACTTTATTTAAATTCATAATAAAACTTTATCTATTAAAATAAGATTATTCTCAAGTTTCATACACTTTAATGGGTTAATTTTAGAAATAATCTCAGATTTCTGTCTCTGGAAAAAAATCTAAAACTTTTTCTTCTTTTTACGTATATATTGTGAGACGCATCCATATTTTTGTAATAGAATGCTATTAATTTTAGTTCTTATTTATGCTATATTTTGTTACTTTTTAAGTTTTTTTTCCATGTTTTTGTAAATATTATTTACTGTTATTATTGATCCTTTTGTTTAAATTGTAAGAAATATAAACTAGAAAAGAATTGGTTAATTACTTGGACTAATATTCACAATTTATAGATAAAAATAAAAGACAGGAATTATTATTTCAGTTCATACACTTTTCTACCATAAAATAAATTAATCGCTGCAAAATTGAATTCTTTTAAATTTTTGTGCTTTAAATTATTTTTGATTATAATCTAATTATGAGCTGCTTCATTTTATTAATAATAATAATAATAATAATAATAATAATAATAATAATAATAATAATAATAATAATAATAATAATAATAATAATAATAATAATAATAATAATAATAATAATAATAATAATAATAATAATAATAATAATTATAATAATAATAATAATAATAATAATAATAATAATAATAATAATAATAATAATAATAATAATAATAATAATAATAATAATAATAATAATAATAATAATAATAATAATAATAATAATAATAATAATAATAATAATAATAATAATGATAATAATAATAATAATAATCCCCAAAAATACTTTTCAATTTCATGTCATTTTAATATGATATTAGAATTCTACATAAGCATAATATCTTTGTAGGATTTTATAATATTTTAAGTACATTACGTAGAAAGTATAAACTTTTCGCATTATGACCAATTCCTGTCTCAATATGACATATTTTCTTTATTTTATTCCTTATTATTCTAATTGATTTCGTATACAGGTTACTATTATTATTATTATTATTATTATTATTATTATTATTATTATTATTATTATTATTATTATTATTATTATTATTATTATTATTATTATTATTATTATTATTATTATTATTATTATTATTATTATTATTATTATTATTATTATTATTATTATTATTATTATTATTATTATTATTAATAGTCCTGCCAGAATAAATTAATAGTTATTTCAATCAGCAGTAGAAAAGAAAAATTTGTTAGAAAACAAAAATCTGAAAATAAATATTACATTAGATTAATAAAGTAAACAGAGACTAATGCAAATAAAGCAAAATTCTAAGCATAGATTTATTATCAGTATAGACAAAGGACTAAAAGATTAACAAAAAATGAGAAAATAATTAATTAGAAAACATAAAAGTATGTTAATTAAAATTTATTAATTTAATCAACAAAAGTATTATTTTTATTTTTTTAATTTCCCAAATATTTATTCAAATTTATTTTAAAAATATAAAAAAAACTGGAAAAAAAATTCTTTAATTCAGACATAATTATTCTTTTTGGATTCCTTACACATTTCTATCAGAAAGGCAAAATATAATCAATTCCCTTCAATTAAAGGCCATCAGTCGGTGAAATGATTAACTAATTAAAGGCTTTTTCACTATCATCTTGATCGGAAGATATATTTTATTAATAAAAATAATTTTGATATTATTAGAGTAAAATTGATATTTTACTTTAAAATTTTTAATTTCTTACATAAAAATGCAAAAAATGACAGTGAATACTATTTTCTTTTAAAAGGTCTAACAGAGAGTTTTCGTAACGATGAAATAAAAAGATTGAAATTAACGAAATTTGCATAAATCTTGTTAAAAAATAAGATAATAGTTAATATTTGTTTTAGCCTAGATTATTAATTTACTGAAAAAAAGTGTAATTTTAACTTTTATCTTAAATAAAACATTTCATTAAAGATATGAAATTTTTTACAAAAGTTATTTAACATCACGAATTGAAATTAATTGTAAATTGAATTATAATTAATGTGAAAATTATTTCAACAAATTTACAAAATGATTTTTTTTTCAGTGTGAAAACCCGACAGAAAATCCCAAACGATCGCGAGGGAGAAAAGAATTGAAATTACTGATTGCCATTGTGGATTTTACTTCAACTGTGGTAACTTCCTGTAAAACGTGAACATTTTCAATTTGTGTTATCTCCCGTAATTTATGTTAATCATTTTCGATTATCTATTCAATGATCGAACAATAAATTATCCTTTTAATGTAATTCATTGTCATAAATTTAAACAAAATATTTTATTATGAAAAAAGTTCTAATTCCAGAAATAATTATATAATTTTAAATTTTATCTTTTACTTTCGGAAAAACATTATTTATGGCAATATTTTTAAATATTTAGCGTAATTATAATTTTATATAATTTTTAAAATTATTTCATGATATAATTGATCTATATATATGTGTGTATCACAGAAGAAATCAACACCTGATTAATAAAATACGAAAGTTTTTTATGATATAATATATAAAATAAATAGTTTTAAAGATTGAAAGAGTTTTACTAAAATTTTTATCTTAGTAACGTTCGGGATAAGATGAATATTATATTGTGGATAAATACGACATTTGGGATGTATTCTGAAATTCTCAAGTGCCCAATCATAAACTTAATTCTTATTGGACTCATTTAGACATAAAGTAACTTCCCAAATTATATGGAGTATTTTCTTACAATTTCAGCTTGATTGCAGCAATTGTGGCTAGGTTGAATATTAGTACAAAATTCGTTTTTCTTCAATATTAAATTTTTAAAAAATATATTTAATTTGTTTAAATAAATTGCAATATTAAAAACTTCATTTATTTAGATAAACATCATAATATTAAATAAACAAACAAAATTAATAAATAAGGATTATTTAATTTTTTTGATTTAAAAAATATAAAGTATATAATTTTTAATGGATATTTTTCTTTGATATTATTCTTAAATAGAAAAAAATATTAAAATTATTAAGTTTATTAATTTCCTGTGAGAAAAGAATTTTTATTTATTTGTCTCTTCTTAGGAACACTTTTTTAATGAAAAACGGAGTTTTATTTAATGAGTTTGGTAAATAATAATTCAATTTTATTATGTCACTTTACACCATATAATTTCATAAGTGTTAAATTATTTACACCAGCATTTATAGCAATTTCTCAAATCACAGATTATATTTGATTAATTACATTTTCAAACTTTTCTCTGCGTCTAAATTTAATTTATCAAAACCCGTTTGGTTTATGATTTGAACGGAAAGTACATTTGTGATTTCTTGCCTTTATTTCGTTTATTTCTGCTCTAGACCCTAAAGAAATTCGAGTTTTTTCTGTTTTGGGGTCAGCGTTGTGAAAGGGTTTGCTTTTGCTGTTATCAGTTAATTCCTTCATTAACTTTATAGGCTATACCCCTTAGACATTACTAGTGGCCGAAATGTGCATAATTTGCTCTGATTACTTTTCTGCTGTACTGTTTTCGCTCAAAAATGTGTTTCTTTTTACAATGTGAAATGTAAAAAATGTGTTTTTAATCTAGAAAAAAATCGATAAAATATGAGTATAGGAACACACAAATTTACCTATTTGTAAATATTTAATGTTCTAAAAGTTAAAAGCTTTTATATAGGAATTGAGAAAGTGACAGAAAAATAATTTTACATAAAAACACAGCACACATAATATAAAATACATGCAAATTTATTTTTAGCGTTTTTAATTCCAAAAGTAAAAAGTAATTAACAAATTAAGAACTTGAATAATGATCTCATAATTATATAAAATCAAAGTTCAAGCCTTAAATTGTTACTTAAAATCAATAATAAAATTGAATTAATGAAGAAGTAAATACACTTCACACATAAATATTGAGTCATCCACTGAAGCACACACCAGCGTGTATTAGACACCTAATTCCGAAAGTTAAAAGTTTCTATAATCTAAAAAAAATCGATAGAAAGTTTTATTATAGGAATTGAGAAAGTGACAGAAAAATAATTTTACATACAAACACAGCACACATAATATAAAATACACAAAATTTATTATAGCTTTTTGTATTCCACAAGTTAAAAGTAATTAATATATTGTTAACATATCATTATTTTTAATATATTAAAATTCATGACAGAAAAAAGTTTGGATTTTCAATCGGACAACTCTACTTTGAGTTTTCGATAAAAGTACGACAAAACATCGTAAAATCGTAAAAGTTATTATTTCTTTAGATTTTTAGATATTTCCCTGGAAACGCTAGCTTTTTGCGAAGGTGAAGAATTGACAATGTAAGAATTTTTTCATTTAATTAAAAATAATTAAAATATTATAAAGTATATAAGATATTTCTTGTCAAATGACTTTGTGTGAAGGTAGTATTTCTAATATTCAACAAGGCCCATCGACATTTGCAGAAAAAATATTCGCCTTATCAATGAGCTATTATTATTTATCAAGGAGTTTTAAAAAAAATAATAATTTCATAGAATTACATAAAATGACAAAATTCGGCATACCAATGAGATGAAGAAGGAAGATTACAAAAATTTTAAAAACTATTCCGCTTCTTTCTTAAATGTCTTAAAAAATAAATGTGTTTGGTGATTTCTTTATTTATTTATAGTTTTTTGATTTATATATATATTTTATATATATTTTTATTTATATTAATTTTTTATTTATTTATATTAATCTAACTTACATTTTATCGAAATAATTCCAAATAAATTCATAGTCATAAAAATCCTAAATAAAACCCTGAAAATTAATTAAAAATAATTTATAATCAAAATGTTGACTACAAGTAACATTTAAGAGCTTGAATAATGATCTCATAATTTTATAAAATCAAAATTCAAACCTTAAAAGTTACTTAAATTAATAAAGTAAAATTGAATAAATGAAATGAAGTAAAAAATTCACATGAAGTAAATAATTCACATTCTCATACATGGTGAGTCATCGACTGATGAACACACTAACGTGCATTATAGAGACTTTTAACTTTTGAAATCAGGTGTACACCCAATTCCGAAATTTATTCACCTCTATAATACACGTTGTTATGCACACCACCTAAAGTGACTCACCATTTACGTGAAAATGAAGTTTATAACTTCATTTATTCAATTTCTAAAAATGGTTTTCAGGTATTTTTTTTAATTTCAAGTAACTTTTAAGACTTGAATTTTGATTTTATATAATTATGACATCATTATTCAAGTTCTTAAATGTTGCTTTTAGTCAGCATTTATAATATAAAATATTGATAATTAAATTTCAGGTGTTTTTAGCAATTTTATGAAATTAATTGGAATATTTCGATATAATGTAAGTCGAATATCTTTTTAACTATAAATAAATAAAGTAATCACCGAAGACATTTATTTTTTAATACAATTAGGAAAGAAGGAAAGGCCGAATTTTTTCATTTTCTGTATATCTATGAAAATATTAATTTACTAAAATAATTTATTTAAATTTACGAATTGTGAATTTCTTTCTGCAAATTCTAATGTTTTGTAATTTAATGAATAAATCTTACAATGTCAGATTTTCACCTTCGCGAAAAGGCAGTGTATCCTACGAAATATCTGTAAATCTAAAGAAAGTTTATATTCTAAATTATTTTATAATTAAATTTTACGATGTATTTTCGTCATTTTCTCTGAAGTTCAAAGTAGAGCTGTCCGATTCTAAATTAAAAGTATTTTCCTGCATAATTTGAAAATAATTTGAAAATAATTATATGTTAACAATATGTTAATGGTTACTTATTTCGGAACAAAAGCCGCTATAATAAATTTGCATATATTTTTCATTATGTGTTTTGTGTTGGTATGTTCAATTATTTTTCTGTCACCTTCACAAATCCTATAATGAAGTTATTAAATTTCGGAACAATAAATTTCTACACACAGGTAAATTTACGAATTGTGAATTTCTTTCTGCAAATTCTAATGTTTTGTAATATAAATTTATTGATTTTTTTAGATTATAGAGGTTACTTAATTTCTGGAAAATGTTTTCCGCTGACAAATTGGTAAGTAGCATTGATTGCTCAATATTTAAATTAATATTTTTATGATATTTGAATACTATTAGTCTTTAATATCTTTAGAAATTATTTCAAAAACCCATTTAAAATTTACTAAAAGCTACATCCGCTCTTATTATATAATTATAATCAAATTAATATTTTTCATAGATGTCATTTACATTACAATTATTCTTACAAAAGATTTTCTTTGTTTCTGACATATTTTTGCATGTGTTCTAAGATTTTATTTATATACCCCCCCAAAGGTATAATTGAAAATCTATTTAAAATATATATTCGTAGTTTGGTTAAAATCTCAAATTTTTGTTAGAAAAAATATGAAACAATTTGAAGCAAATTTAAATTAGAAATTTAATTAATATATTTTTAATTCTTTTCATTTGAAAATTCTCTGTTCATGCAATATTAGGTTCATATAATTTTTATTTATTATATTATTTATTTAAGGCATATATTAGGCACAAAAGGGAAACAATATTTATATGTCACAGGCTTATATATATAAAGATAATGGATTAAATATATATGAAAAATATGAAAAATATGAAAAATTTAATAATATCTGACAACCATTTCATTCTCTAATTTTAATAAAATATTTAATAATAATGAAATTGCATTACTTCCATTTTATAATAATAAAAACACCAAAATAATCTTAATTTAGTTACAAAAATCATAAATTAGTAATAAAAACAAACAAACGTTATTCAATGTTTAATATGTATATTATAACAAAATATTTAAAATTTTATAAAAATTTTAAATAATATATTCGATATTCTTTATTTTAAATAAGTTTGATTTTTTAAATTCGCCAAATGCTTTTTGTTAATTTTTTATTAATAAGTCAAATTTAATATTTTATTTTTGAATAATTTTTTTTCTCTACAAAATCAATAAAGGTGGAGTTGTTTTAATGGAAAATTCAATAATAAATTTTTTAAAAAACTTTCGGTTAATAATATAGTTTATGAAATCTTTTAATCATAAAAATTAAAATAGTCATTCAATATTTCTTTATAATTGGTAGCTTACGATATCGTTGATTATTAAAACAATTAATTATTATTATTATGGCTTTGACAAAAATGTTAATACGAGAATTATTCAAAACAATAAAAATATAAAATATATCGTTTTAATATATTATTCAACCATATATCATATTAAAATGAAACCAAATGTTCAATTTTAACATTGAAAAAAATGAAATGTTTTTGTTCTAAATTGTATTATTTTAGATGAAATTATGTAATAATACATTTTAGTTATTCAATAGCATTTGAAAAATATCATTTAGAACGGCGGTTTTCAGTTTTTTTGTAGCCCCTCCGAAGAAGTATTTAAAGAAGTATTTAGTTAAATAAATTTAGTTGATTTGTTTAATTAATGCTGAATAAAAGCCTTATTAGAAATATCTTCAGTACTTTCATGAATTATATTTAATTTACTATATTTAAAATATCATTTTTTAATTAAAAAAATAGGTGTTTATCAATTATGTACACCTTAATTTTGATTATTGTCTCTTCCCAATAAATATTTGAAATATTCTTTTCTTATGTACTTATTAATGCACTGATACCATTGTTGCTAATATCTGGTTTAGGTGAAAAAAAAAGAATTAATTGAAATTTAATGATCAGAAATTACGTTAAAATATGGCATACTATGATATATTTTTTTAAAAATCTATTAAGATTTTGTAAAGTCAAGAATTGACCACATGATATAAAAATTTAATCTTTTAAAATTAGCCAAATTCTTACCACTTAGTACAAAATTCTGAAAATTATTCGGGTTTAGAACGAGTTATCACGCAGAGAGTTTTTTGTTTAAATTTAAAATTTCCTATAATATGTATCAACATGCAATTATTTCCACATTAAATCATGTTATTTATTTTGAAAAATCGAGCTATTCAAAAAAATACAAATTTGAACTATCCCAAAAAATTAATCTAAGTTGAAAATGTGCTGAAAGGTTAAAAGTTGTCTTTAGAGTTCATTTGATTTGAAATTTAATTTGATCAGTATCTTTCTACTGGAAACTTTGTCAACTTGAAGACACGTTTAATCTTTTCACAAACAAATTCATTAAAGTAATCCAAATTTCATTAAACTTGAAATATTTTTTTCAATTAATCTCAATTGTCCATCATTTTGCCTGTCAGCTAAACTGTCAGCAAAAGTTTTTGCATTTCGAAAATTCAATGAGTAATTACTCAAAGTTTTACTCTTGGAATAATTCTGCATTATCAAGTTTGTAAATCGTTGAAGAAAAATATAACAAGAGGAATTAAATCTTTTTTTATAAATTTTTAATAATAAAATTAAGTAATTATATTTTATTTGTCATGGTTTACAAAATTCGATTTTCATTTATAATAATAATATAATAATAATAATAATAATAATAATAATAATAATAATAATAATAATAATAATAATAATAATAATAATAATAATAATAATAATAATAATAATAATAATAATAATAATAATAATAATAATAATAATAATAATAATAATAATAATAATAATAATAATAATAATAATAATTTAGCAATCAATAAAATTAAGGAATTAAGATAAATCAGTAAATTTAAACAAAATGTAAAAATAACGACTCATTTTAACAAAGTTTTAGATTTAAATATTATAAAATTTTTAAGTAATAGATAGGTATTATCAAAATTTATATTAAAATTAAAAATAGTTTTTAAAATTAATAATATTTATATTAATTAATATTTATTCCTTAAAAAATGATTTGAACCTTTAGAAATCTTCATTTTAGTGTAAAGCAATACTGTTTGCAATGACTGAATTTTATTTCATTTAAACAAATTAATATAGAAAATGATTTATTTATCATTAGCGCGACAGTGTAATTTGATGGCTGAAAATTTTTCGACTTTCCTAATGGACGTGTTGATTTTCCTTTTATTAAATCATTATCAATTTCATTTGCTTCAACAGTAAATTGATGTTTCGGAGAAATAATTTTTATTTATTATAACGCAACATTTATTTCTATCAACATTCAATAATTATATTTGTAAATTACTTGGAATGAAATCTTAATTTTCTTTTGAGATAAAAAGCCAATTTTTTAACAGAGGGGGTGAGTTTTTGTTCGAAATTTATTATGGCGGAATTCAGATTTTTGTAAAAAAATACTTAAATAAGTTAATATAATATAGGAAATATAGTTTGTTTTAATAGCCACTAATCTGTAATTTGATATTATAAATTAACATTATAAAAATATGTGTTATTATTAATTTTTTTTAAATGACTATATATAAATTATGTATATAAACAAAAAATTAAATCAACGTAATATATTTTTTAATATTCTTCTTCTCTATTCTATGATTTATAGTGTTTTCAGCCTCTAACTTTCTCACATAAATCAGTCAATATATGTCTGTGGTTTGTCTGATATTAATATTATTAAAAAATAATTATAATATAAAATCCAATCTTGTTAACTGGCTTGAAAATATTATAAATTGTTAAAAATTATTGAAAACTTAATTAATATCTTTTATATTATCGAATAAGTACCCTAACCATATCACATTGTATGGATATCGTTGGGGATACCTAAATAATAAAATTATATTCGTCATTGATTTGTTATCAGATAAAACACGCTATGGAGTCAGATCCATAATTGTTAATTTCATATTTCACCTACAACTCTAACAATATTATTGCATATTGTTATATAAAACATGAGTTTCGCAAAGGTTTAAAGTCAAAAATCTACAAAAGGGGGTTTTAAGCTTTTTATAAGAATTTTTCACACTTCATAAATTTCATCGAATGTCTAATTCAATCTGTATAATATATTTTGAAGAGTCTAGGATATTCCCCCCTGGACATTTCCCCCTGTCATTCCCATTCCCTGGACATTTCCCCAGCCTTTTTCCTCCCTGAATATTTCCCCTGGAGATATTTCCAGGGAGGAATGACAGGGGGAAATATCCAGGGGAAATATCCAGGGGAAATATCCAGGGGAAATATCCTGTTCCCATTTTAAAGTATAAAATTAAAATTTATTTGCTCTACTAATTGTCACATTAAAATAATGAATTTTTATATATATTTAGAGCGTAATGAAATGGTCAAAACTATTTAAAAAAACCAAATTTTAAAAAAGGCTGATATTACTTGAGATTTTTGAACATCCATCTTGTGGAGCAAGAAACATTTTAAAACTTTTTTAAAACTGATGGAATAGTTTTACTATAGATATATTCTTTTTATTCGAAGTCGAAAGGAATTGTTTCCTTGAAGAACACAAAGTATTTGGAATTTTTCTTTTAGTAACCACTCATGAATAATTTGTCGTGACGCCTTGTTTGAAACTAGAACAATACAAATACGACTTCGTAAAATTTCATATTTTGTTTTATTCAAATAGAATCTCAAACATTTAAACAAATTAAAATCATATTTATATCTATATCATATTTTAAATCATTATTCTGAATTTAAAACACTCATTATAAATGTGTAATATAAAATATCTTCAGATTCATATTTTAACTTCTGAGATCTAACGTAATAAAAAATTGGGGGCCTTCAAAAAAGAAATATTTAAAACATGTTTTCTTATCTCATAAGATAAATAATAATCATAAAGCTACAAGTTTATAATAATAAGCTAAAAGATATTTTAAGGAAATAATTTCACGAAAGCTGCTTTAGTAGAAAATAATATCGTAAAAATTTCAAATTTCATTGTTTTAATTACTACTTACAAAATTTCAATTTCATTTTTGGCAACTTTCACTAAATAAATTACTCAAATTTTGAAAATAAAGAAATTATTTCAAATCAGAAAGCAATCAAAGAAATTTAATTTTTTAAGACGATTTGAATTTAGTATTGTTTTATAGAGCAGGTAAGCTCTTCCAAACTTCAGAGGGGTTCTGGGAAACATTTTTATGTGTATAAAAGTATATTGAATAAAGACTGCATTTTCTGAAAATATGAATTGATAATATAATCTTGATTTAAAATGATATATAAGTAGTAGTTATCTGTTAACTGTATTTTTTTTGAACAATTATTCGACAAACGATAAGTATGTTAACAAAAGAAACACTATCAGATATTATCAAAATTACAATTTAAGAATATTTATGATGCAACCAATCACAAGTTGATTAAACCTCAGATGAAACACTTGTAATCAATAGACTCAAACAACACTGCACATAATGTCAGTGATATAATTGTATATAAACAATTACTATTTCTAATTATAAATTTAATAAATAAATAATAATAGTCGTCGTATTTTTATTGTAAATATTAATATTGGATGTAATCCAATTCCTATTTTAACATTAAAAAGAATATATAATAATAATTTAAAATAATTTTTTCTTTATGTTCTATTTCAAATAATAAAATTGTTTTAATATATAAATCAATTAAATTGATGTTAGAATTTTAATAGAATTGCTCAATCAAAGCCAATATTTTCCCACACCCACCCATAAATCTAAATAGTTTTTACTTTGGATAAAAATAATTTCACTGATGAATGCTCCCGACGTCACGTTATTTTTAATGGACAAAAGAAAATCTATTTAATTTATGTTTATAAATAAAATATTTATTTTATATCAACATCAAGTGAAATAATTTAATTAATTACAAAAGAACATTAGGTAATTTAATTTTAACGAATAAAATGCAAGAAATGTACAATATTGGGAACCAATCTTATTATTAATTATTCAGGTGAAGTATATTTTGAATAGTTTGATGACATTTATTTTAAAAGCCGTTAGAAATTTAAAATTTATATATAGTGGTGAGCTATAATTTGCGAGGCCCTTGTTATCTCAGGATTTTCTTTTATATAATTTATTATAAGCATTTAGTTTTAAACATCTTTTCATTTTCAGTTCTTTTTTATGTTGATTATTTATGAACTGTTGACATTTACAATTAACATTACATTAAAGTTTAAAATTAGAATTAAATTATATATAAAATAGCCCAGTATAAAATAACCAAATTTTTGGATGGATTATTGAAACCATTAATACGATCAGAATTTGAATGTAAAGATAGTTTTGGATTTGTTTCCTGCATTGCACAATATGATAGACAAAGTGTGGATGAAATTATGGTTTCGTTTGATGTGTGTAGTCTGTTTACTAATGTACCATTGGTTGAAACAATTAAATTATGTTGCTTGTTATTAAATGAAAACATTTCTGAACATCATATTTTGGATAGAAGAGCATTTCATGAACTTTTTGTATTTGCTACTTCAAAAATCAATTTTCTTTTCAATAATGAATGGTATCAACAAATAGAAGGAGTTGTTATGGGTTCTCCTTTAGGACCAATGATGGCTTCAATTTTTTTAACAAGCTTAGAAAGGAAATTTGCATCTTTCCACATGTTTGAAACCCACTGTTTATAAACGGTATGTGGATGATATTTTTCTTATATTTGAAAATCAGAGGCATGTTGATCCGTTTTTGCATTACATGAATAGTCTACATAAAAACATTGTATTTACATGTGAAACGGAGAAAAAAATCATCACTTGCTTTCTTGGATTTGTTAATACAGCGCAAAGAGAAAACAAAAATAGAAAAAATAGAAAACCAACTGATATTGGTCTCTATATTTTATCCGAAAGTTTTTGTGAATTCAAGTATAAAAGAAATATGGTGAAGGGGTTGATTTATCGTTCATGGTCTTTGTCTTCTACTTTTGAAAATTCAGTAAAATGTGTTGATAAATTGGTTGAATTGTTAATGAAGAACGGTTATTCAAAATTCTTTCTATTAATTATGGCTAAAAACTGTTGACAAATTTATTAAAACTCCTAAGGATCCATGTGTGAAAAAAACCTGGATGTGATGTTGTTGAGGTGTGTGAGTCTGATGAGTTAAATAAATTAAATAGTGTGAGCAAGGATGATGAGCCTAAATTTGTGTTAGTATTGCCGTACTCAGAAGGTTTTAAAGATTATAAAGTGAAAATAAGAAAGCAGTTAAGGAATTTAAACTATAGAAAGTGTCAACTTCATGGAAAGTACGCAATATGTTTATTAATAAGTCTAAAACTCTGGTTGAATTGTGTTCCGATCTCGTTTATCAGTTTACATGTAATGGGTGTAATGCCACATACATTGGAGAGACTTCCCGTCATATCTGTATTCGAGCTCGAGAACATTATTGACCGAAGGACTGTAAGATTAAAATTGGTATGTCTGATTTTAAAATTTTATTAAAAAATTTCGATAATTATTGGGAACGTGTGATTTGTGAGGTGTTGTTGATAAAGTCCTTGAATCCGAAAATTAATGTGCAGAATGCAGTGAATACTTAGTATTTTAAATGTTTTTAAATAATTTTTTTTATATTGATTGTTGTGTTGAATAATTAATAAAATTTTTTAAATTATTAAATTAAATTTTGAATGCTAAAATTTAAAAAAAAATAATATATTAATTTAATTATAATTTTTAAAAATAATTAAATGTTTTTATTAATAAAAAATTTTTTTTTATATAATTAATAAATTTGTTTAAAATCCTTAATTTATCTAGTTATTATATTCCACCTGATGATGACAGGAAAACTGTGGAAATATATTGTGAAAAGAATGTTTGATTAGCGTTATCTTATAATATACATTTTTCCCAATTTCACCACTGATTTTTTCCCCATTTTATTGTTTATAAAAGAGCTTGAAGACTATAAATCAGTAATATATCGATGTTTTTGATATTCACGATTTTTCGGCACTGTCTTTTTCAAGTGAATTTGATATTCAAATTTCAAATTCACTGATTTATAGTCTTCAAGCTCTTTTTAATAAATATATTTATTCATGAAAATAAAATAGAAAGGAAAATAGAAAATTCGTGAATATAAAATATCAAATTTGTCTAATAAATACAATGTCAATTAAAAAGAAACCCGAGGTGAAAATTGAAAAAAAGTTATATATATAAACATTATGTGTAAATACATTAT